>JAJHIY020001135.1:1455000-1467500 GCA_022114975.2 Lampris megalopsis | reverse complement strand
GCACACTCTAACACACACTGACACACTCTAACACACACTGGCACACACTGACACACACTGACACACACTGACACACACTGGCACACTCTAACACACACTGACACACACTGACACACTCTAACACACACTGACACGCACTGACACACACTGACACACACTGACACACACTGGCACACTCTAACACACACTGACACACACTGGCACACACTGACACACACTGGCACACACTGACACGCACTGACACGCACTGACACACACTGACACACACTGGCACACTCTAACACACACTGGCACACTCTAACACACACTGACACGCACTGACACACACTGACACGCACTGACACGCACTGACACGCACTGACACACACTGACACGCACTGACACACTCTGGCACACTCTAACACACACTGACACACTCTAACACACACTGACACACTCTAACACACACTGACACACACTGACACACTCTAACACACACTGACACACTCTGACACACACTGGCACACTCTAACACACACTGACACACTCTGACACACACTGGCACACTCTAACACACACTGACACACTCTGACACACACTGGCACACTCTAACACACACTGACACACTCTGACACACACTGGCACACTCTAACACACACTGGCACACTCTAACACACACTGACACACTCTGACACACACTGGCACACTCTAACACACACTGACACACACTGACACGCACTGGCACGCACTGGCACACTCTAACACACACTGACACACACTGACACACACTGACACACTCTAACACACACTGACACACTCTAACACACACTGACACACACTGACACACACTGACACACACTGACACACACTGACACACACTGACACGCACTGACACACACTGACACACACTGGCACACACTGACACGCACTGACACACACTGACACACACTGACACACACTGGCACACACTGACACGCACTGACACGCACTGACACACACTGACACACAGACACACACTGGCACACACTGACACGCACTGACACGCACTGACACACACTGACACACACTGACACACACTGACACACACTGACACGCACTGACACACACTGACACACACTGACACGCACTGACACACACTGACACGCACTGACACACTCTGGCACACTCTAACACACACTGACACACTCTAACACACACTGACACACTCTAACACACACTGACACACACTGACACACTCTAACACACACTGACACACTCTGACACACACTGGCACACTCTAACACACACTGACACACTCTGACACACACTGGCACACTCTAACACACACTGGCACACTCTAACACACACTGACACACTCTGACACACACTGGCACACTCTAACACACACTGACACACACTGACACGCACTGGCACGCACTGGCACACTCTAACACACACTGACACACACTGACACACACTGACACACTCTAACACACACTGACACACTCTAACACTCACTGACACACACTGACACACACTGACACACACTGACACACACTGACACACACTGACACGCACTGACACACACTGACACACACTGACACACACTGACACACACTGACACACACTGACACACACTGACACACACTGACACACACTGACACGCACTGACACGCACTGACACACACTGACACACAGACACACACTGGCACACACTGACACGCACTGACACGCACTGACACACACTGACACACACTGACACACACTGACACACACTGACACGCACTGACACACACTGGCACACACTGACACGCACTGACACACTCTAACACACACTGGCACACTCTAACACACACTGGCACACACTGACACACACTGACACACACTGACACATACTGACACACACTGACACGCACTGACACACACTGACACGCACTGACACACACTGACACACACTGACACGCACTGACACACACTGACACACACTGACACACACTGGCACACACTGACACGCACTGACACGCACTGACACACACTGACACACACTGGCACACACTGGCACACACTGACACACACTGACACGCACTGACACGCACTGACACGCACTGACACACACTGACACACACTGACACCCACTGACACACACTGCCACGCACTGACACACACTGACACATACTGACACACACTGACACACACTGACACGCACTGACACACACTGACACACACTGACACACACTGGCACACACTGACACGCACTGACACGCACTGACACACACTGACACACACTGGCACACACTGGCACACACTGCCACAGACTGCCACAGACTGCCACACACTGACACACACTGACACACACTGGCACAGAGTGAGGGGCGGGCTGTGCTTCAGCGACCCCACAGCAGTGTGTCTGTGTGCTGAGCCGTGTTGGGAGCGACGCTCGTCAGGGTAACGGGATGTCGGCAGTACATCATCGGGAGACAGTGTCCAGGTGGTCTGACATGAAGGGTATCCTGTGGCCCAGCAGCCAGCAGGAACACACACCGGAGTTATCGTCTGCTACCCAGCTGGCTCGGACCTGCTGCCGGGTTTCACTCACTTCTGTTTTTGGTTTTGTTTTGTTTTTTTAGGTGAGCTTCTGGAAGATGACATGGGAAATGACCAACATGATGTCTGGTCCAACCCAAGATACAGACTGAATAAATGGAAGAATATTTTACCCCTTAAAAAAGCATAACCATTCTGTTTTAAAAATGGTAGTATTCCCCCTAAATACTGAATTTGTATAAACCTGCAAAACCACACTTACAATTAAAAAAAACACATGATGCAACTACTTTTTCAGTTTAACATGTAACTGCATTAAGAAAGACTATTACAACAAATATAGCCGAGCAATGCAAGCCCGGTGGCAAAGGGAAACGACATTCTGCGCATATCAGTGTCTTTCTCAGTACATTACCACACCAAGATCAATCACAACCAGAACCAGAGCCAGAATCAGAAATACTTTAGTCATCCTTGAGGGAAAATTGGGTCCCATTACAGACACTCATGCTCTAGTAAAGAAAACCTAAAAACCAACAAGATACAAGGTAACACGAAAATAGAAATACATAGAAATAAGAAAATCATAAATAAATAGAAACAGAAGATAAAATAAAAATAAGAATTTTATATCTATATATAAGTTTAAATCTGTCAGATGAAGAGCGTTTGTAGAATGCTTAGACTTTAGGATTGTTTGATGACTTATATAAGTACTTAAGGAACGGTAATGAATGCTACTATAAGTCCTTGGAAGTGAAAAAAAAACGCCCTATAACGTCTTGATGTCCAATGATTTACAAACTATTCACAATTCAAACAAACTAATGTTTCATTGTCTAAATTCTTTTAATAATAAAACACGACAAATAATGCCTGTCTACATCACGTCTACATCATGTCTATATCATGTCTATGTCATGTCTACATCATGTCCATATCATGTCTACATAATGTCTATAACATGTCGACATCATGTCTACATCATGTCTATGTCATGTCTACATTATGTCCATATCATGTCTACATCATGTCTACATAATGTCTATATCATGTCTATACCATGTCTACATCATGTCCATATCATGTCTACATAATGTCTACGTCATGTCTCTATCATGTCTACATAATGTCTATATCATGTCTAGATCTGTCTATGTCATGTCTACATCATGTTTATATCATGTCTATGTCATGTCTCTATCATAGCTACATGTCCATATAATGTCTATGTCATGTCTATTCTATGTCATGTCTGCATCATATCTACACCATGTGTACACCATGTCTATATCACATCTACATCATGCTATGTCATGTCTACATCTGTCTATGTCATGTCTATATCACGTCTATGTCATGTCTGTCTTGCCTGTTCTATGTCATGTCTACATCATGTCTGTATCATGTCTATGTCATGCCTAAATCATGTGTATGTCACATCTATTCTGTCATGTCCATATCACATCTACATAATGTCTACATCGTGTCTATATCATGTCTATGTCATGTCTACATCATGCCTATGTCATGTATATTCTATGTCATGTTTACATGGCTATATCATGTCTACATCATGTATACGTCAGGTCTACACAATGCCAATGTCATGTCTATGTCATCTATATCATGTCTATAACATGTCTACGTCATATATATAACATGTCCACACCATGTCTACATCATGTCTATGCCATGTCTGTATAATGTCTGTCATTGATCATGTCTATATCATGTCTACATCATGTCTATATCATGTATACATCATGTCCATAGCATGTCTACATCATATCTATGTCATGTCTACATCATGTCTATATCATGTCTAGGTGGTGGCAAGTATTGGGCCCGATGTCCTACTTGCCAAAAGGAATGCGAAGCGGTGCGGTGGCCTCTGGCTTCCTGGTGTAGTGTTCGCCGCGGGTCCATCACTTAGCTTGCTAGGTAGGACCTTGCATATGGTTTCCTGTTACATATGGCCGCTCCTACGCAACTGTGACTGCAGCAGCACCTTCTCGTGGTACCTCCTGTTTCACAAAGCCTGCTGCGGGGGCGACCAGGTTCCCGGCGGTATAACTGGGTGGGTAGATTGGACTCGTTAGCCTTGCTTGGCAGCCAATCTAGGAGAAGGACAACTCTGATTTCAAAGCCGGGCAGATGAAGCTCGTTAGCCTTGTCAGGCAATTCATCTAGGAGAAGGAAAACTCTGATTTAAAACCTCTGCTGCCTTGCGAGTATTCTCGTCTACGGGAAAGGCCTTGGGAAGAAACCCTGAGGAAAAATCTGCATCCGTCTCCATTGCCAGTCATCTCGCTTAGTCTTGCCACTGGTAGTAGGTGGTTTCGGACGAGAGATTGGGGTTGATGATGGGAAACTCTTCCCCACTTTAAACAAAATAATTGCGCAAGTCATCAGTCATCCATCCATCACCCCATTTTTATTCTCAAAGTCCTGTGGCGATAGGGGCATGACGAAGCGACAGGTGTGGGTACACTGGAAGTCGTAGCCACAAACCTGCACACAGGCGGCTTAGACCATATGGTCGTTCTCCACTGAAAGGAGCAGAAGTGGAGTCTGGCAGCCCTCTGAGCGACTGAGCAGCCCTCTTTAGGACCGCACTGCTCACCTCCCTGGCATGAGGAAGGGTCTAGAAAAGGTGACCTAAAAATTGCCTGCCCCACGTCACCCCATCCGGCAAACCGCAGTCAGAGGGGGCCCTATTTTTGCGGTCGAAACAACAGAAAACAGACGAAAACAACACTCTTCTTATCAGGGAAAATGCAGAAAGACCCAAGAGACGCACAGCACTTATTGCAAATGAACTAAACAGGTACAACACTGACATTGCTGCCTTGAGTGAGACCAGGCTGGCAGGACAGGGTGAAATTCACGAAAGAAGCGCAGACTACAATTTCTTCTAGGGTGAGTGCGGACCTGAGGAGAAACGGGAAGCTGGAGTTGGCTTCGCAGTCAAGTCAACTCTAGTAAGCAAACTGGCCACGCCTCCAAAAGGCGTGAATGGTCGCCTAATGACGCTGAGACTCCCCCTTTCTCAGGGAAAGAAATTTGTCACTATTGTCAGCGTCTATGCACCCATGATGACCAACCCGGACGAGATCAAGGATACATTTTATGAAGACCTGAATTCTGTCATTGCCGACATTCCCGGCACTGAAAAACTCATCATTCTTGGTGATTTTAATGCAAGAGTTGGCACAGACAGCATCTCTTGGGAAGGGGTGACCGGAAAGCTCGGAGTTGGAAGCTGCAACAGCAATGGATTGCTACTTCTTCAGACCTGCACAGAACATGGGCTTCTGATCACAAACACAGTATCTCAGCTCCCCATCCGCAACAGAACGTCCTGGATGCACCCGAGGTCCAAACACTGGCACCTGATTGACTGTGTCATTGTCAGGAAAAGAGACCGGCAGGACATAAGAGTTACAAAGGCTATGTGTGGGGCAGAGTGCTGGACGGATCACCGCCTCATTGTTTCTAAAATCAATCTCCACATCCAGCCCAAGAGACGCCCACAAGGCATGAAAGCACAAAAACATCTAAGAGTAATGGCATCAAGAAGTCCTTTACAGACACTCTGGAGGAACGACTGGAGGTTACTGTGCTGGATAGCCAGAATGTGGAGGCTGCTTGGACCGCACTTCATGACAGTGTATAACACAACCTTGGAGTGGCTAGGCCCCCCAGTCAACAGCCAAGACAGATGCATTTAGGAACATCCATAGCTCTATCCAAAGAAAACTACGCCGAATGCAGGATTCATGGCTGAGCAACAAAGCTGATGAGATACAGGGCTTTGCAGACAGAAATGACATGAAAAACTTCTATTCTACAATGGCCTGAAAGAAGTCTACAGTCCATCGCTGGCTCATCCCCGCTCCTTAGCGTAGATGGGACAACACTAATCACAGACAAAGGGGAGGTTCTTGAAAGATGGGCTGAACACTTCAGCAATGTTTTGAATCGCCCTTCTACTATCAACTATGAAGCCATCGACTGACTACCCCAAATTCCATCTGATGAGACGCTGAGCACCCTTCCAACAATGGAAGAGACGCTTAAGGCAATCGGACAGTTGTCAAGCGGAAAAGCCCCTGGCTCAGACTCCATCCCAGCTGAAATTTATAAAGAAGGAGGGCCTGCGATTGATAAGAAACTTCAGCAGTTGTTTCATCTCATATGGCAAACTGAAACAGTACTTCAGGACTTTAAAGATGCCTCAATTATCCACCTCTATAAGCGCAAAGGAAATCGCCAATCGTGTGATAACCACCGTGGAAATTTCCTTCTGTCCATTGCAGGCAAACTGCTGGCAAGAGTTTTATTAAATTGCCTCAGTGCACACATCGAGAGAGGACTTCTACCTGAGAGTCAATGTGGATTCTGGAAAGAATGCAGGACCATAGACATGGTGTTTGCTGCCCGCCAGCTTCAAGAAAAATGCCAGGAACAAAATGTTGACCTGTACTCCGCTTTTGTCGATCTGACCAAGGCCTTTTATACTGTCTGCAGAGACGGCCTTTGGAGAATCATGGCAAAATACGGATGTCCAAAAAAGTTCATCACCATCGTACGACAACTACATGATGGCATGCTAGCCAGAGTCCAAGACAATGGAGCTGCATCTAAGCCATTTCCTGTCTCTAACAGAGTAAAGCAAGGCTGTGTCCTTGCCCCAACCCTGTTCAGCCTTACGTTCTCAGCCATGCTGTCAGATGCTTTCTGAGAGGGGGACGCTGACATTGCTGTCAATTGCCGTTTTGATGGCTCTCTCTTCAACCTTCAGCGGATTAAAGCAAAAACCTTAGTTAAAACAGCAACCATCAACGATCTTCTGTTTGCTGTTGACTGCGCCCTCAACGCTACATCCAAAGCCAACACGCAACAAAGTATCAATAAGTTCTCAGAGGCTTGCAACAACTTCGGCCTCACCATCAGCATAAAAAAGACTGAAGTACTTCATCAGCCAGCTCCAGGCAAGCCATACAATGTACCCAACATCACCATCAATGGGCATCGATTAAATGCGGCTGACAAATTCACTTACGTGGGCAGTTCTCTCTCCAGATATGTCACCACTGATGAAGAGATGACCACAAGCAAGTACTGCTTTTGGCAGACTCCACAAGAATGTGTGGAACAGGAGAGGCATCACCCAGGAGACAAAAATTAAACTGCATCAGGTCATAGTTCTCACCACACTGCTTTACGGCTGCGACACATGGACAGTTTACAAACGCCATGCAAAAACACTGAACCACTTTCACCCCACATGCCTCAGAAACCTTCTTGGCATAAAGTGGTATGACAAGATCCCTGACACAGAGGTCCTCACTCGCTCAAGACTGCTGAGTATACACACCATCCTCATGCAATCACAGCTTCGTTGGGTGGGCCACATAGTTCACATGCCAGACCACCGGCTCCCAAAGAAACTGTTATATGGTGAACTCAAGCAAGGCAAACGCTCCCATTGTTGTCAAAACAAGTATTTCAAAGACACCTTGAAGGTTTCGTTAAAGGCCTTCACCATCAACTACGATACATGGGAACAGAAAGCTCTGAACAGAGGAGTGGCGTGCAGCTGTCCGAAATGGTGCAAACACATATGAGGCTGCCAGGATTGCTGCAACAGAGAGCCACAGGTAGGCCAGGAAAGACCGTGCCGGCAACCCCCCAGCTACTCCCACAATCCCATGCCCACACTGCCAAAGAACATTCAGGGCGCAGATTGGACTAACCAGCCATCTTCGCACCCTAGTTTGAACATCATGTCGACATGGTGTATATATCATGTCTACATCACGTCTACATCACGTCTACACAATGTCTATGCCATGTCTATATCATGTCTATGTCATCTATATCATGTCTATAACATGTCTACACCACATCTATAACATGTCTACACCATGTCTACGTCATGTCTATGTTATGTGTACATCATGTCTATTTCACATCTATATCATGTTTGTGTCATGTCTATATGATATCTGTCATGATTATAGCATGTCTACAAACCCCAATTCCAATGAAGTTGGGACGTTGTGTAAAACATGAATAAAAACAGAATACAATGATTTGCAAATCCTTTTCGACCTATATTCAAGTGAATACACTACAAAGACAAGATATTTAATGTTCAAACTGATAAACTTTATTGTTTTTTGCAAATATTCATTCATTTTGAATTTGATGCCTAAACACGTTCCAAAGAAGCTGGGACAGGGGCAACAAAAGACTGGGAAAGTTGAGGAATGCTCAAAAAACACCTGTTTGGAACATTCCACAGGTGAGCAGGTTAACTAGAAACAGGTGAGTGTCCTGATTGGGTATAAAAGGAGCATCCCCGAAAGGCTCAGCCGTTCACAAGCAAGGATGGGGCGAGGGTCACCACTTTGTGAACAACTGTGTGAGCAAATAATCCAACAGTTTAAGAACAACGTTTCTCAACGTACAACTGCAAGGACTTTAGGGATTTCATCATCTCCAGTCCATAATATCATCACAAGATTCAGAGAATCCGGAGAAATCTCTGCACGTAAGCAGCAAGGCCCAAAACCAACACTGAATGCCCGTGACCTTTGACCCCTCAGGAGGCACTGGATTAAAAACTGACATCATTCTGTAAAGGATATTACCACGTGGGCTCAGGGGCACTTGGGAAAACCATCATCAGTTAACACAGTTGGTCGCTACATCTACAAGTGCAAGTTAAAACTCTACCATGCAAAGCCAAAGCCAGATATCAACACCACCCAGAAACGCCGCCGGCTTCTCTGGGCCGAGCTCATCTGAGATGGACTGACGCAAAGTGGAAAAGTGTGCTGTGGTCTGACGAGTCCACATCTCAAATTGTTTTTGGAAATCATGGACGTCGTGTCCTCCGGGCTGAGGAGGAAAAGGACCATCCTGATTGTTATCAGCACAAAGTTCAAAAGCTAGCATCTGTGATGGTATGGGGGGTGTTAGTGCCCATGGCATCATGGGTAGCTTGCACATCTGGGAAGGCTCCATTAATGCTGAAAGGTACATACAGGTTTTGGAGCAACATATGCTGCCATCCAAGCGACGTCTTTTTCAGGGACGTCCCTGCTTATTTCAGCAAGACAATGCCAAGCCACATTCTGCATGTGTTACACCAGCGTGGCTTCGTAGTAAAAGAGTGCGGGTACTGGACTGGCCTGCCTGCAGTCCAGACCTGTCTCCCATTGAACATGTGTGGTGCATTATGAAGCGCAAAATACGACAATGGAGACCCCGGACTGCTGAGCAACTGAAGTCGTACATCAAGCAAGAATGGGAAAGAATTCCACCTACAAAGCTTCAACAAGTAGTGTCCTCAGTTCCCAAACGCTTATTGAGTGTTGTTAAAAGGGAAGGTGATGTAACACAGTGGTGAACATGCCCCTGTCCCAGCTTCTTTGGAACGTGTTGCAGGCATCAAATTCAAAATGAGTGAATATTTGCAAAAAACAATAAAGTTTATCAGTTTGAACATTAAATATCTTGTCTTTGTAGTGTATTCAACTGAATATAGGTGGAAAAGGATTTGCAAATCATTGTATTCTGTTGCTATTTACGTTTTATACAACATCCCAACTTCATTGGAATTGGGGTTTGTATTTCATGTCTATATGATGTCTGTGTCATGTCTATATGATGTCTACATCATGTCTGTCATGTCTATTTCATTTCTGTCATGTCTATATCATATCTACATCATGTCTATGTCATGTCTATATCTGTCTATGTCATGTCTCATCGTCGTTGTTGGCGTCTCTCGTGTCCGAGGATCAATTCCAAGAGATAGAAAAAAAAACTCTTGGAGCCATTCACTAAAGCCTTGAATAAAGTGGTGATCAGGTCGTGACACTGGTCCACACTACTTGGCCTGGGAGGATCTGGTTCCATGGCAACACAAGAGTGAAGACGATTGGATCCGCCACAGGTTGCACCCAAGTGATGGTCGAATTGGGAGTCTGTGTCATGTCTACATGATGTCAATATCATGTCTACGTCATGTCTCTCTCATGTCTACATCATGTCTACACCATGTGCATGCCATGTCTATATCATGTCTACATCATGTCTATGTTGTCAATGTCATGTCTATTCTATTCTATGTGATGTATAAATGTCTACATCATGTCGATATCATGTCTACATCATGTCTATGTCACGTCTACACAATCTACACAATGTCTATGTCATGTCTATGTCATCTCTATCATGTCTATAAATATGTCTATAACATGTCTACACCATGTCTACGTCGTGTCTATATCATGTCTATGTCATGTGTATGTCATGTCTATTTCACATCTATATCTTGTTTATGTCATGTCTGTATCATGTCTACGTCATGTCTGCCATGTCTATATCATGCCTACATCCTGTATATGGTATGTCTATATTATGTCTGTCATGTCTATATCATGTGCATATCATGTCTATGTCATGTCTTAACCATGTCTATGTCATGTCTACACCACGTATGTCATGTCTACATCATGTCTACATCATATCTATGTCATGTCTATGTATTGTCTGTCATTTCTAAATCCTATTTATGTCATGTCTATATCATGTGCAGCACTGTGTGTCTATATCATGTCTATGTCATGTCTATGTCAAGTCTAAATCATGTCTATGTCTATATCATGTCTACATCATGTCTATGTAATTTCTAAATCATATCTACGTCATGTCTATATCATCTGTAGCACCGCAAGGCTCACAGTGAATGATTCTTGTACACTGAATGCATGAACACACTGTTTCATCTTTCCTGGTACACCTGGTACACCTAGTACCGTTCATGGTACACCCGGTACCCTTCCTGGTACACCCGGTACCCTTCCTGGTACTCTTCCTGGTACACCTGGCACTCTTCCTGGTACACCTGGTACACCTCCTGGTACACCTGCACCCTTCACAACACCTGCATGCCAGCATGTAATGAGAGGTCTCCTGCTTTGGGAGTGTATGCATGTGTGCATGTGCGTGCTCGTGTACATCCACAGCAACACAACCACACACATGAGCAAGACAGTATGCATGCACGGCTAAGTTCTGTCTCAGTGTGTGTGTGTGTGTGTGTGTGTGTGTGTGTGTCTGCAGTAAGTGTTGTAACAATGAGAGGCATCTGCAAGGTGTGCCTTTCTCTGGAAGCCAATGTCCGTGCAGTGTGTCTGTGAACAAGCATCTGTGTGTAAAGAATGCAAGGTCTGCTTGTGTGTGTGTGTGTGTGTGTGTGTGTGTGTGTGTGTGTGTGTGTGTAATGAGCAGGTTCAGGGGGAGCTGTGATTGTTCTCACCTCCTGTGGTGCGAGTCCTCCGGCTCGGTGGGCCCCGGGGAAGGCGCCCTATATTTAGTGTGTGGGAATGCACATTCTGCCCCTTATCGCTGCATTGTTGCAGCCTCTCTTTTATTCCTTTTTTAACTAATTGAATTCTTGACTCCCGAGCCGCAGGAGCAGCCCAGGAGAGACCAGAAAGAAAGACATGAATTTCAGGCTTTTTTCCCCTTGTGTTTTGAGTGGGGCAGAGCAGTGGGGGTGAAATTTGAGTGTGTGTGGGGACGAGGGTGAGGGTGGGGCTGAGCAAGAGAGGGGTAGCTGGGTGGGTGGGTGTTGTGGGTGTGTGTGTGGGGGGGTGGCGTCACCCTGTACTTTGATACTGGAGGTCAAAGGTCCCTCCCAACCCCCCACCCACCCAAAACGCCACCACGATGGTGAGAAAGTGGAGAATTGGGCCGGTTTATCCAACAACCATTTTCTCCTTTGGAAAACTTTTCAAAAGCACTTTTGGTCCCTGCAACATCTTTGTAGTTGTGCTTCAGGAACTCTACACAAAACACACCAGCAGAACAGTTACCCCCTCCTTCTCACCTCTCCTCAGGGTAGCTTCTCCCTTCACTGGCTTCTGCCCACCCCTCCTTTTATATACCAGCAGTCAGTTTAACCCTACAACCCA
>JAJHIY020001135.1:1362500-1450000 GCA_022114975.2 Lampris megalopsis | reverse complement strand
TGTGGGCAGGTACTGCAGTGTCTCTAACACAGCCTGGACATGTGGACAGGTACTGCAGTGTCTCTAACACAGGCTGGACATGTGGGCAGGTACTGTAGTGTCTAACACAGGCTGGACATGTGGGCAGGTACTGCAGTGTCTCTAACACAGGCTGGACATGTGGGCAGGTACTGTAGTGTCTCTAACACAGGCTGGACATGTGGGCAGGTACTGCAGTGTCTCTAACACAGGCTGGACATGTGGGCAGGTACTGCAGTGTCTCTAACACAGCCTGGACATGTGGACAGGTACTGCAGTGTCTCTAACACAGGCTGGACATGTGGGCAGGTACTGTAGTGTCTAACACAGGCTGGACATGTGGGCAGGTACTGCAGTGTCTCTAACACAGGCTGGACATGTGGGCAGGTACTGTAGTGTCTCTAACACAGGCTGGACATGTGGGCAGGTACTGCAGTGTCTCTAACACAGGCTGGACATGTGGGCAGGTACTGTAGTGTCTCTAACACAGGCTGGACATGTGGGCAGGTACTGTAGTGTCTCTAACACAGGCTGGACATGTGGGCAGGTACTGTAGTGTCTCTAACACAGGCTGGACATGTGGGCAGGTACTGCAGTGTCTCTAACACAGGCTGGACATGTGGGCAGGTACTGCAGTGTCTCTAACACAGGCTGGACATGTGGGCAGGTACTGCAGTGTCTCTAACACAGGCTGGACATGTGGGCAGGTACTGTAGTGTCTCTAACACAGGCTGGACATGTGGGCAGGTACTGTAGTGTCTCTAACACAGGCTGGACATGTGGGCAGGTACTGTAGTGTCTCTAACACAGGCTGGACATGTGGGCAGGTACTGTAGTGTCTCTAACACAGGCTGGACATGTGGGCAGGTACTGTAGTGTCTCTAACACAGGCTGGACATGTGGGCAGGTACTGTAGTGTCTCTAACACAGGCTGGACATGTGGGCAGGTACTGTAGTGTCTCTAACACAGGCTGGACATGTGGGCAGGTACTGTCAGTGTCTCTAACACAGGCTGGACATGTGGGCAGGTACTGTAGTGTCTCTAACACAGGCTGGACATGTGGGCAGGTACTGCAGTGTCTCTAACACAGGCTGGACATGTGGGCAGGTACTGTAGTGTCTCTAACACAGGCTGGACATGTGGGCAGGTACTGACGTAGTGTCTCTAACACAGGCTGGCTGGCAGATAGGGGCAGGCTGGACATGTGGGCAGGTACTGCAGTGTCTCTAACACAGGCTGGACATGTGGGCAGGTACTGTAGTGTCTCTAACACAGGCTGGACATGTGGGCAGGTACTGTAGTGTCTCTAACACAGGCTGGACATGTGGGCAGGTACTGCAGTGTCTCTAACACAGGCTGGACATGTGGGCAGGTACTGCAGTGTCTCTAACACAGGCTGGACATGTGGGCAGGTACTGTAGTGTCTCTAACACAGGCTGGACATGTGGGCAGGCTGGACATGTGGGCAGGTACTGCAGTGTCTCTAACACAGGCTGGACATGTGGGCAGGTACTGCAGTGTCTCTAACACAGGCTGGACATGTGGGCAGGTACTGTAGTGTCTCTAACACAGGCTGGACATGTGGGCAGGTACTGCAGTGTCTCTAACACAGGCTGGACATGTGGGCAGGTACTGCAGTGTCTCTAACACAGGCTGGACATGTGGGCAGGTACTGTAGTGTCTCTAACGCAGGCTGGACATGTGGGCAGGTACTGCAGTGTCTCTAACACAGGCTGGACATATGGGCAGGTACTGTAGTGTCTCTAACACAGGCTGGACATGTGGGCAGGTACTGTAGTGTCTCTAACACAGGCTGGACATGTGGGCAGGTACTGTAGTGTCTCTAACACAGGCTGGACATGTGGACAGGTACTGTAGTGTCTCTAACACAGGCTGGACATGTGGGCAGGTACTGTAGTGTCTCTAACACAGGCTGGACATGTGGGCAGGTACTGTAGTGTCTCTAACACAGGCTGGACATGTGGGCAGGTACTGTAGTGTCTCTAACACAGGCTGGACATGTGGGCAGGTACTGTAGTGTCTCTAACACAGGCTGGACATGTGGACAGGTACTGTAGTGTCTCTAACACAGGCTGGACATGTGGGCAGGTACTGTAGTGTCTCTAACACAGGCTGGACATGTGGGCCGGTACTGCAGTGTCTCTAACACAGGCTGGACATGTGGGCAGGTACTGTAGTGTCTCTAACACAGGCTGGACATGTGGGCAGGTACTGCAGTGTCTCTAACACAGGCTGGACATGTGGGCAGGTACTGTAGTGTCTCTAACACAGGCTGGACATGTGGGCAGGTACTGTAGTGTCTCTAACACAGGCTGGACATGTGGGCAGGCTGGACATGTGGGCAGGTATTGCAGTGTCTCTAACACAGGCTGGACATGTGGGCAGGTACTGTAGTGTCTCTAACACAGGCTGGACATGTGGGCAGGTACTGTAGTGTCTCTAACACAGGCTGGACATGTGGGCAGGTACTGCAGTGTCTCTAACACAGGCTGGACATGTGGGCAGGTACTGCAGTGTCTCTAACACAGGCTGGACATGTGGGCAGGTACTGTAGTGTCTCTAACACAGGCTGGACATGTGGGCAGGCTGGACATGTGGGCAGGTACTGCAGTGTCTCTAACACAGGCTGGACATGTGGGCAGGTACTGCAGTGTCTCTAACACAGGCTGGACATGTGGGCAGGTACTGTAGTGTCTCTAACACAGGCTGGACATGTGGGCAGGTACTGCAGTGTCTCTAACACAGGCTGGACATGTGGGCAGGTACTGTAGTGTCTCTAACACAGGCTGGACATGTGGGCAGGTACTGTAGTGTCTCTAACACAGGCTGGACATGTGGGCAGGTACTGCAGTGTCTCTAACACAGGCTGGACATGTGGGCAGGTACTGTAGTGTCTCTAACACAGGCTGGACATGTGGGCAGGTACTGTAGTGTCTCTAACACAGGCTGGACATGTGGGCAGGTACTGTAGTGTCTCTAACACAGGCTGGACATGTGGGCAGGTACTGTAGTGTCTCTAACACAGGCTGGACATGTGGGCAGGTACTGCAGTGTCTCTAACACAGGCTGGACATGTGGGCAGGTACTGCAGTGTCTCTAACACAGGCTGGACATGTGGGCAGGTACTGTAGTGTCTCTAACACAGGCTGGACATGTGGGCAGGCTGGACATGTGGGCAGGTACTGCAGTGTCTCTAACACAGGCTGGACATGTGGGCAGGTACTGCAGTGTCTCTAACACAGGCTGGACATGTGGGCAGGTACTGTAGTGTCTCTAACACAGGCTGGACATGTGGGCAGGTACTGCAGTGTCTCTAACGCAGGCTGGACATGTGGGCAGGTACTGCAGTGTCTCTAACACAGGCTGGACATGTGGGCAGGTACTGCAGTGTCTCTAACACAGGCTGGACATGTGGGCAGGTACTGTAGTGTCTCTAACACAGGCTGGACATGTGGGCAGGTACTGTAGTGTCTCTAACGCAGGCTGGACATGTGGGCAGGTACTGTAGTGTCTCTAACGCAGGCTGGACATGTGGGCAGGTACTGCAGTGTCTCTAACACAGGCTGGACATGTGGGCAGGTACTGCAGTGTCTCTAACACAGGCTGGACATGTGGGCAGGTACTGTAGTGTCTCTAACACAGGCTGGACATGTGGGCAGGTACTGTAGTGTCTCTAACACAGGCTGGACATGTGGGCAGGTACTGCAGTGTCTCTAACACAGGCTGGACATGTGGGCAGGTACTGCAGTGTCTCTAACACAGGCTGGACATGTGGGCAGGTACTGTAGTGTCTCTAACACAGGCTGGACATGTGGGCAGGTACTGCGGTGTCTCTAACACAGGCTGGACATGTGGGCAGGTACTGCGGTGTCTCTAACACAGGCTGGACATGTGGACAGGTACTGTAGTGTCTCTAACACAGGCTGGACATGTGGGCAGGTACTGTAGTGTCTCTAACACAGGCTGGACATGTGGGCAGGTACTGCAGTGTCTCTAACGCAGGCTGGACATGTGGGCAGGTACTGCAGTGTCTCTAACGCAGGCTGGACATGTGGGCAGGTACTGCAGTGTCTCTAACGCAGGCTGGACATGTGGGCAGGTACTGTAGTGTCTCTAACACAGGCTGGACATGTGGGCAGGTACTGTAGTGTCTCTAACACAGGCTGGACATGTGGGCAGGTACTGCAGTGTCTCTAACACAGGCTGGACATGTGGGCAGGTACTGTAGTGTCTCTAACACAGGCTGGACATGTGGGCAGGTACTGTAGTGTCTCTAACACAGGCTGGACATGTGGGCAGGTACTGTAGTGTCTCTAACACAGGCTGGACATGTGGGCAGGTACTGCAGTGTCTCTAACACAGGCTGGACATGTGGGCAGGTACTGCAGTGTCTCTAACACAGGCTGGACATGTGGGCAGGTACTGCAGTGTCTCTAACACAGGCTGGACATGTGGGCAGGTACTGTAGTGTCTCTAACACAGGCTGGACATGTGGGCAGGTACTGTAGTGTCTCTAACACAGGCTGGACATGTGGGCAGGTACTGTAGTGTCTCTAACACAGGCTGGACATGTGGGCAGGTACTGCAGTGTCTCTAACACAGGCTGGACATGTGGGCAGGTACTGTAGTGTCTCTAACACAGGCTGGACATGTGGGCAGGTACTGTAGTGTCTCTAACACAGGCTGGACATGTGGGCAGGTACTGTAGTGTCTCTAACACAGGCTGGACATGTGGGCAGGTACTGTAGTGTCTCTAACACAGGCTGGACATGTGGGCAGGTACTGTAGTGTCTCTAACACAGGCTGGACATGTGGGCAGGCTGGACATGTGGGCAGGTACTGCAGTGTCTCTAACACAGGCTGGACATGTGGGCAGGTACTGCAGTGTCTCTAACACAGGCTGGACATGTGGGCAGGTACTGTAGTGTCTCTAACACAGGCTGGACATGTGGGCAGGTACTGTAGTGTCTCTAACACAGGCTGGACATGTGGGCAGGTACTGCAGTGTCTCTAACACAGGCTGGACATGTGGGCAGGTACTGCAGTGTCTCTAACACAGGCTGGACATGTGGGCAGGTACTGTAGTGTCTCTAACGCAGGCTGGACATGTGGGCAGGTACTGTAGTGTCTCTAACACAGGCTGGACATGTGGGCAGGTACTGTAGTGTCTCTAACGCAGGCTGGACATGTGGGCAGGTACTGCAGTGTCTCTAACACAGGCTGGACATGTGGGCAGGTACTGCAGTGTCTCTAACACAGGCTGGACATGTGGGCAGGTACTGTAGTGTCTCTAACACAGGCTGGGCATGTGGACAGGTACTGTAGTGTCTCTAACACAGGCTGGACATGTGGGCAGGTACTGCAGTGTCTCTAACACAGGCTGGACATGTGGGCAGGTACTGCAGTGTCTCTAACACAGGCTGGACATGTGGGCAGGTACTGTAGTGTCTCTAACACAGGCTGGACATGTGGGCAGGTACTGTAGTGTCTCTAACACAGGCTGGACATGTGGGCAGGTACTGCAGTGTCTATAACACAGGCTGGACATGTGGACAGGTACTGTAGTGTCTCTAACACAGGCTGGACATGTGGGCAGGTACTGTAGTGTCTCTAACACAGGCTGGACATGTGGGCAGGTACTGTAGTGGACATGTGGGCAGGTACTGTAGTGGACATGTGGGCAGGCTGGGCATGTGGGCAGGTAATGTAGTGTCTCTAACACAGGCTGGACATGTGGGCAGGTACTGTAGTGTCTCTAACACAGGCTGGACATGTGGGCAGGTACTGTAGTGTCTCTGACACAGGCTGGGCATGTGGGCAGGTACTGTAGTACTGTAGTGTCTCTAACACAGGCTGGACATGTGGGCAGGTACTGTAGTGTCTCTAACACAGGCTGGACATGTGGGCAGGTACTGTAGTGTCTCTAACACAGGCTGGACATGTGGGCAGGTACTGTAGTGTCTCTAACACAGGCTGGACATGTGGGCAGGTACTGTAGTGTCTCTAACACAGGCTGGACATGTGGGCAGGTACTGTAGTGTCTCTAACACAGGCTGGACATGTGGACAGGTACTGTAGTGTCTCTAACACAGGCTGGACATGTGGGCAGGTACTGCAGTGTCTCTAACACAGGCTGGACATGTGGGCAGGTACTGTAGTGTCTCTAACACAGGCTGGACATGTGGGCAGGTACTGTAGTGTCTAACACAGGCTGGACATGTGGGCAGGTACTGTAGTGTCTAACACAGGCTGGACATGTGGGCAGGTACTGTAGTGTCTCTAACGCAGGCTGGACATGTGGGCAGGTACTGCGGTGTCTCTAACACAGCCTGGACATGTGGACAGGTACTGCAATGTCTCTAACACAGGCTGGACATGTGGGCAGGTACTGTAGTGTCTAACACAGGCTGGACATGTGGGCAGGTACTGCAGTGTCTCTAACACAGGCTGGACATGTGGGCAGGTACTGTAGTGTCTCTAACACAGGCTGGACATGTGGGCAGGTACTGCAGTGTCTCTAACACAGGCTGGACATGTGGGCAGGTACTGTAGTGTCTCTAACACAGGCTGGACATGTGGGCAGGTACTGTAGTGTCTCTAACACAGGCTGGACATGTGGGCAGGTACTGTAGTGTCTCTAACACAGGCTGGACATGTGGGCCGGTACTGCGGTGTCTCTAACACAGGCTGGACATGTGGGCAGGTACTGTAGTGTCTCTAACACAGGCTGGACATGTGGGCAGGTACTGCAGTGTCTCTAACACAGGCTGGACATGTGGGCAGGTACTGTAGTGTCTCTAACACAGGCTGGACATGTGGGCAGGTACTGCGGTATCTCTAACACAGGCTGGACATGTGGGCAGGTACTGTAGTGTCTCTAACACAGGCTGGACATGTGGGCAGGTACTGTAGTGTCTCTAACACAGGCTGGACTTGTGGGCAGGTACTGCAGTGTCTCTAACGCAGGCTGGACATGTGGGCAGGTACTGCAGTGTCTCTAACGCAGGCTGGACATGTGGGCAGGTACTGCAGTGTCTCTAACGCAGGCTGGACATGTGGGCAGGTACTGCAGTGTCTCTAACACAGGCTGGACATGTGGGCAGGTACTGCAGTGTCTCTAACACAGGCTGGACATGTGGGCAGGTACTGCAGTGTCTCTAACACAGGCTGGACATGTGGGCAGGTACTGCAGTGTCTCTAACACAGGCTGGACATGTGGGCAGGTACTGTAGTGTCTCTAACACAGGCTGGACATGTGGACAGTTACTGTAGTGTCTCTAACACAGGCTGGACATGTGGGCAGGTACTGTAGTGTCTCTAACACAGGCTGGACATGTGGGCAGGTACTGTAGTGGACATGTGGGCAGGTACTGTAGTGGACATGTGGGCAGGCTGGACATGTGGGCAGGTACTGTAGTGTCTAACACAGGCTGGACATGTGGGCAGGTACTGTAGTGTCTCTAACACAGGCTGGACATGTGGGCAGGTACTGCAGTGTCTCTAACACAGGCTGGACATGTGGGCAGGTACTGTAGTGGACATGTGGGCAGGCTGGGCATGTGGGCAGGTACTGTGGTGGACATGTGGGCAGGCTGGACATGTGGGCAGGTACTGCAGTGTCTCTAACACAGGCTGGACATGTGGGCAGGTACTGCAGTGTCTCTAACACAGGCTGGACATGTGGGCAGGTACTGTAGTGTCTCTAACACAGGCTGGACATGTGGGCAGGTACTGCAGTGTCTAACACAGGCTGGACATGTGGACAGGTACTGTAGTGTCTCTAACACAGGCTGGACATGTCGACAGGTACTGCGGTGTCTCTAACACAGGCTGGACATGTGGGCAGGTACTGCAGTGTCTCTAACACAGGCTGGACATGTGGGCAGGTACTGCAGTGTCTCTAACACAGGCTGGACATGTGGGCAGGTACTGCAGTGTCTCTAACACAGGCTGGACATGTGGGCAGGTACTGTAGTGTCTCTAACACAGGCTGGACATGTGGGCAGGTACTGTAGTGGACATGTGGGCAGGCTGGACATGTGGGCAGGTACTGTAGTGTCTCTAACACAGGCTGGACATGTGGGCAGGTACTGCAGTGTCTCTAACACAGGCTGGACATGTGGGCAGGTACTGTAGTGTCTCTAACACAGGCTGGACATGTGGGCAGGTACTGCAGTGTCTCTAACACAGGCTGGACATGTGGGCAGGTACTGCAGTGTCTCTAACACAGGCTGGACATGTGGGCAGGTACTGTAGTGTCTCTAACACAGGCTGGACATGTGGGCAGGTACTGTAGTGTCTCTAACACAGGCTGGACATGTGGGCAGGTACTGTAGTGGACATGTGGGCAGGCTGGACATGTGGGCAGGTACTGTAGTGTCTCTAACACAGGCTGGACATGTGGGCAGGTACTGTAGTGGACATGTGGACAGGCCGGACATGGGGGCAGGTACTGTAGTGGACATGTGGGCAGGTACTGTAGTGGACATGTGGGCAGGTACTGTAGTGGACATGTGGGCAGGTACTGTGGTGGACATGTGGGCAGGTACTGTGGTGGACATGTGGGCAGGCTGGACATGTGGGCAGGTACTGTAGTGTCTCTAACACAAGCTGGACATGTGGACAGGTACTGTAGTGTCTCTAACATAGGCTGGACATGTGGACAGGCCGGACATGTGGGCAGGTACTGTAGTGGACATGTGGGCAGGCTGGACATGTGGGCAGGTACTGTAGTGGACATGTGGACAGGCTGGACATGTGGGCAGGTACTGTAGTGGACATGTGGGCAGGCTGGACATGTGGGCAGGTACTGTAGTGGACATGTGGACAGGCTGGACATGTGGGCAGGTACTGTAGTGGACATGTGGGCAGGCTGGACATGTGGGCAGGTACTGCAGCAAACAATATGGTTTGGAAAATCAAACGTGATTGAAAAAGAAACCTGCGTAGGACAAAAACAAAAAGACAAGGCCAAGGTTAGCGCCCACAGGCAGAATTGATCTTTTTGTTCCGTGTGGACAGCAACCATGGACAGACGTCCCTGTCCTGCACCGGCCTTCACGGTAGCCACAACAAAGCCAGCTCGCAGACCTGCAGATGGTATCTACTGGAACAGCACAGAGACACTGATGGAAACAGAACAGGGGCTACGGGGTTAGCTGTGTGTGTGTGTGTGTGTGTGTGTGTGTGTGTGTGTGTGTGTGTGTGTGTGTGTGTGTGTGTGTGTGTGTGTGTAAGTTTACATGAGTGGGTGATGAATAATGGGCTTGTCCAAACAGCGGTGTTTCAGGTATAGGTAGAAGCCGTCTCATGGTATTAAGTATTCAGAGAGGAATCTTTTTGGTGCCAAATGTCTCAATTGAGCTCAAAGAAACCTTAACCTTTGACCTGTTTGACTTCCACAAACTCACACTTCCTCTTGTATTCTATGGGTCATGTTACACACATGACCCAAAAGAGAGGTTGTCAGATGGAGAATCCCAAAAAGTTGGATCAGTTCATCTGGACACAACGTTTACTGGGAGAAACATTTAACCTAAGTGACCTCTTCAGTCTCACCTGACTGCAGGTGTCCCCGCCCTTACACACAATATAGTGTCTCACCTGACTGCAGGTGTCCCCGCCCTTACACACAATATAGTGTCTCACCTGACTGCAGGTGTCCCCGCCCTTACACACAATATAGTGTCTCACCTGACTGCAGGTGTCCCCGCCCTTACACACAATATAGTGTCTCACCTGACTGCAGGTGTCCCCACCCTTACACACATTACAGTGTCTCACTTGACTGCAGGTGTCCCCGCCCTTACACACAATATAGTGTCCCCGCCCTTACACACAATATAGTGTCTCACCTGACTGCAGGTGTCCTCGCCCATACATACAATATAGTGTCTCAGCTGACTGCAGGTGTCCCCGCCCTTACACACAATATATTGTCTCACCTGACTGCAGGTGTCCCCGCCCTTACACACAATACAGTGTCTCACCTGACTGCAGGTGTCCCCGCCCTTACACACAACATAGTGTCTCAGTCCTTACACACAATATAGTGTCTCACCTGACTGCAGGTGTCCTCGCCATTACACACAATATAGTGTCTCAGCTGACTGCAGGTGTCCCTGCCCTTACACACAATATAGTGTCTCACCTGACTGCAGGTGTCCCCGCCCTTA
This sequence comes from Lampris megalopsis, assembly GCA_022114975.2. Lineage (NCBI taxonomy): Eukaryota > Metazoa > Chordata > Actinopteri > Lampriformes > Lampridae > Lampris > Lampris megalopsis. Next base: position 1,439,785 of record JAJHIY020001135.1, on the reverse strand, counting down.
CACACAATACAGTGTCTCACCTGACTGCAGGTGTCCTCGCCCTTACACACAATACAGTGTCTCACCTGACTGCAGGTGTCCCCGCCCTTACACACAATATAGTGTCTCACCTGACTGCAGGTGTCCCCGCCCTTACACACAATACAGTGTCTCACCTGACTGCAGGTGTCCTCGCCCTTACACACAATACAGTGTCTCACCTGACTGCAGGTGTCCCCACCCTTATAAACATTACAGTGACTGCAGGTGTCCCACCCTTATAAACAATACAGTGAGTGCAGGTGTCCCCACCCTTATAAACAATACAGTGACTGCAGGTGTCCCCACCCTTATAAACAATACAGTGACTGCAGGTACCCCACCCTTATAAACAATACAGTGACTGCAGGTGTCCCCACCCTTATAAACAATACAGTGACTGCAGGTGTCCCCACCCTTATAAACAATACAGTGGCTGCAGGTGTCCCCACCCTTATAAACAATACAGTGACTGCAGGTGTCCCCACCCTTACACACAATACAGTGTCTCTCCTGACTGCAGGTGTCCCCACCCTTATACACATTACAGTGACTGCAGGTGTCTCCACCTTTATAAACAATAGAATGGCATAACAACTGAAAACAACGATCAGTTTCATATGCAAATGAACATGACCATTAACTAGAGTTACAAAGGTCATGTGTACTATTCACAGAGGATTGGGGAATAGTTGCAATCACAGCATTGTAAGATGGAGACAGATGTACTCTTAGCCCCCCCCCCCCCCCAGTTCAGGAATGGTCATTCCCTCTTCATATAGGTGGTCTCTTTGACTCTTCCGTATTGTGCCATCCTCTTCACCAGCATCTGATTAGTTTCCTCGATGTACAAGTCCCAGCAATCCTCCCGGGACTTAACAGCGTACACTAAAGTGCTGTGTGTGTGCTGCGGGACACGATCCTTGGGGTGGGTCAATTTCCGGCAGAGTGTGCAGTGATTGCAACTATTCCCTAATCCTCTGTGAATAGTATACATGGCCATTGTAACTCTAATTAATGGTGACAGCAATCTGCATATGAAATTGATTGTTGGTTTGGGTCATTATACAAGTCAGCTGAGACTGACAAAGTCACTTAGATGAGTGAGGAAATGTTTCTCCCAATAAACTTTGTGTCCACATGAACTGAGTCAATTTTCTGACATTTCCTTACCTGGATTATTAAGAATACATCAAGAAATTTTGATTCATTTTGGTGAGAATTGCCTTGAACTTGTACAAGAATACAAGTGATGGCAGACTACAGGAACTACTTGAGATTCAGCCTCAGGTGCAGACAGAGCAAATAGGTGAGAAAAAAAATGGGTGAGAAAAATGGGTGAGAAAAATGGGTGAGAAAAAAAAACTAATTTTATCATAGATGGTTTGAAAGCCAAAGAGGAACAGATCCAACAGAGACTTACATCGCAGCTAGATGAGACTGCTTTCCAACATGTGATTGAGTTCATGGAGAAGGCTCATGGAAAGTCGAAAACCAGGCAGCAAAAGAAGTCTGACCTACTCGCTACAAGCTAGAAACAACGGCAGACAATGGACAGCGCCTTCAATGGCAGACAGAAAGGGATGCCAGACACATGCTGGCGATGCGGACAAGCGGGTGAAGAATCTGTCCGACAGACAACTCTCCCAGGTGGAGAAAGACATCCTTGCTAAGGGGCTGAATTTTGCTGTCAGACCGAGGCAAATCCCACTAGTGGAAGTGACCACAGCAATGGAATCGACCTGTAACATCACAGACGCAGAAGCGGCACAACTGCGAAATAAAGTTTCAGCCTGCGTCAGCAATGTGAAACTGCCGCCCCCCAACATCAGCAGAGACGAGAGGAATGCACTCATGACTCTCAGTAAGGACAAAGGCAGATGCACTGTTGTATGTATTAAACCAGACAGACTATCATGAGAAAGTTATGACACCAATTTGCAACTTGAACACTTATGAGCCTCTGAAATGAGATCCAGGCAGTGGTTACAAGAAAAAGGTGATAGACTGTCTGGAGCTGTTAGAACACCACAGATTATGCCCAGGGGAAGCTACACCTAGACTGTATGGGTTACCTAGGATACATAAACAGGATGTGCCATTACGGCCTGTTGTTAGTATGATTAACTCAGCGACCTACAACATCTCTTAAGTTTCTGGCATCTATTCTTAACCCGTTGGTAGGCAGTAATGAACATCACATTCACAACACGACGGATGTTGTGGATAAGGTGAGGGACGCCATTATGGAGGGGGATGAAATAATGGTCTCTTATGATGTTAAGTCTCTCTTTACGTGTGTTCCTGTTGATGAAGCAGTGGGGGTAGTCTGTATGAAATTATAGGTCGACCCCACCCTTGGCAATAGGACCACCCTTAACACTGACCAAGTATGTCTGCTCCTGAAGCTGTGTCTTCAGTTCACATACTTCACATACAGGGGGCAGTACTATAGGGAGAGACATGGGGGTGCTATGGGTTCCCCAGTCTCACCTGTAGTGGCCAACTTGTATATGGAGGAAGTAGAAAAGAGGCTCTGATGTTCTATCCAGGGACACCACCAAGCCATTGGTTCAGATTTGTGGACGACACCTGGGTTAAAATTAAATCACAGGATGTACCACTTTTTACCGACCACATTAACTCTGTGGACAACCACATCAAGTTCACCAGGGAGGATGTGGAACATGACAGGTTAGCCTTCTTATACTGTGACATTGCAACTGGTGATGGAGGTCATTTGATTGTTGATGTTTACTGTAAACCAACACATACTGGTCAGTACTTAAGGTTTGACTCTCATCATCCACTGGAGCACAAACTAGGAGTCATCAGGATGCTGCACCACCGAGCTGACAACGTCCAACACAGCAGCCGGGGAAGGGGAGAAACCCCACATTCAAAGACAGGAGAAGGACAACAGCTGTCTAAGTGTAAACCAGTGGTGATTCCGTATGTGGTGGGAGTGTCGGAACAGCTGAGATGTGTATTTTCCAAACACCATGTCTGAGTTGCTTTTCAAACCCCAAAACACGCTGCACCAGAAGTTGGGGTCCACCCCAAAGATTAGGTCCCCCGACACAAACAGAGCAATATAGTGTACGCTGTTAAGTGTCAGGAGGATTGCTGTGACTTGTACATTGGGGAAACTAAACAGACACTTAACCAGGGCCTGTTTAATGTGGGGTTTCTCCCCTTCCCCAGCTGCTGTGTCGGTAGGGACGTTGTCAGTTCGGTGGTACAGCGTCCTGATGACTCCTAGTTTGTGCTTCAGTGGATGATGAGAGTCAAACCTTAAGTACTGATCAGTATGTGTTGGATTATGGTAAACATTAGCAATCAAATGTCCCCTATCACCAACTGCAATTTCACAGTGTAAGAAGGCTAACCTGTCATTTTTCACATCCTCCCTGGTGAACTTGATGTGGTGTCCACAGAGTTAGTTTATTGTAAAATGCAGCTTTCATCTGGTTGTTGGGTGGGAATGCTTTTCCCAGGTGGGTTCCCACTGTCAGGCCAAACTCCTTGTCGGCATGTTCTTCCTGGACCTCTGGTTTCAGCTGGAAGGCCTTCTCCATGTCAAAGAAGTCAGAGGGAGTGAAAGAAATGGCCTTCTCTTCCTGTAGACCCTGCAGATGTGTATGCCAGACCTCCAGCATGGCACTGCAGGCCTTGGAGCTGATGTAGGATGGAGCCCAGAAGACTTGGGGGGCAAAGACTTGGAAGCCACAGTAGTACAAGATGCCATTCTGAATTGGCCACAGAGTGACATTCATGTCTCGGTTGATCCCATTGGCACTGAACATGGGATCCAGTGGTGAAAGACAGAATGGCCTTCTTAACCTTGAAGACACCCTGGCTGTATGTCTTCTCTGAAGAGTAGGCAAAACCCAGTGTGGGCACCTGGTCAATCCTGCCCTTCATGATCGCAGGGAAAGAGAACCAGTACATGGGGAACTGAAAAATGATGAGGTCAGCCTCAGTCAGTTTGCTGGTTGTGTTGGTATCTACCGCCTCCTTAAAATGGGAGGGGGGGGCTTGGTCCACAGAGGGCAGGAGCTGAGGTGGTGGGTGAGCATGGTGGTTGTGTGTGTGTGTGTGTGTGGGGGGGGGGGGGTAATAGGTTTATCAGTGAGTTGAAACCTAGTTTTCAGAGGAGTTTTAATTAACCAGGCCATTGGTCAGTGAGCGGCAGAGAGTGGGTGTCCATTATGGATGGGCAGCTGGCGATGGCGGGGCTTGCTATTCCAGCCAGCAAATTGGAGAATTAATGATGTGGATAATCGACCTGTTCCTCTCAGATCTTTGAGTCTCTCCCGGTGCCACTATGACCACTGAGTGTGTGAGTGTGTTCCCGTGTGTGTGTGTGTGTGTCTGTCTGTCTAGAGAGAGAGCGAGAGAGAGAGAGAGAGAGAGAATAATGTTAATGTTCATGGGGAAGTAGGTGTGTAAAATGTACACATAGGGGTGGGTACACATTATACTGTACATGGTGTTGGTGAGAATGAGTGAGATATATGTCAAGGTTGAATGAGTGTGTTAAAAAAACACTGAACTGCTAAATGCTGCATGGCATGCTCATACTATGTTGAGTCCTATGTGGTCAGTACTAAGCAGTGTTGTAGTCAAGACCACCTAAACGGAGACCAAGTCATGACCAAGACCAAAGTGTATCAAGACCGAGACAAGACCAATACTTTGAGGGGTTGAGACTAAGTCAAGACTAAGACCAAGGCAGGGTGAGACCGAGACAGGACCAAGACTTTGAGGGGTTGAGACCGAGACAAGACCGAGTAAAAATTCAGTTGATTCCGAGACGAGACCAAGACCTTCAAAAAATGGTCTTGAGACCAAGATCAATCTGGAGTACTACAACACTAGTACTAAGACAGTTTACTGCTGGGCTTCTCTCACATCGGAGAGTGTTGGGAAGATATCTAGACACTTTTCTGGGATCCTGAAGAGAAAGAATAAATGCTAGTAGTTGCACAATAATGTAACCTGGGATTCAAACCTGCTTTCTAAAACAAGCCCCTGTCGAGCAACAAATTTGCCAACATTTCTCATCTCCCAAAAAAAAAAAAATGTCATTTTAATCTGCTTTTATGACAACGAGAAAATACCACTTTCACAGTTAACACATGCAGTAACGTCAGTAATGAGGAAGTTACCGGCACAGTGAAACATGGCTTCAGCATGTGTTGAGCGGCGAGTGGAAAACCGCCTGAAGCCTGATCCTTTCCAGGGTAAAACTAGGAAGTATTAATAATAGCAGCTGGTGACTCCACATGTATCGGAGGAGACATGTGGTAGTCTGCAGCCCTCCCCAGTTCGGCAAAGAGGGTGGAGCAGTGACCGGGACGGCTCGGAAGAGTGGGGTAATTGGTTGGATACAATTGGGGGAGGAAAAAGGGGGAAAAATTTCCAAAAAATAGAAATAAAACATAATAATAACGCTGTTTATTGCAGTTCGGAGAGCGTAATAAACATTACAATTACATTATAAAATAATCGTATCATTACACAAAGACTAGTTTTAAAAAGCTGATTAATTATTATATATTTATATAACTTTTTTGAATAAATGCTGTAGTGACCAGCCAAGCTGATTACTCTGGCAGGAACACCCCTGAACCTCTGCAGTTTCTGGCAGGAACCCTCCTGAACATCTGGAGTTTCTCGCAGGAACCCCCCCTGAACCTCTGGAGTTTCTGGCAGGAACCATCCTGAACCTCTGGAGTTTCTGGCAGGAACCATCCTGAACCTCTGGAGTTTCTGGCAGAAACCCCCCTGAACCTCTGGAGTTTCTGGCAGAAACCCCCCTGAACCTCTGGAGTTTCCGGCAGGAACCATCCTGAACTTCTGGAGTTTCTGGCAGGAATCCCCCTGAACCTCTGGAGTTTCTGGCAGAAACCCCCCTGAACTTCTGGAGTTTCTGGCAGGAACCACCCTGAACCTCTGGAGTTTCTGGCAGGAACCACCCTGAACCTCTGGAGTTTCTGGCAGGAACCACCCTGAACCTCTGGTGTTTCTGACAAACCCCTGACCCTCTGGAGTTTCTGGCAGGAACCCCCCTGAACTTCTGGAGTTTCTGGCAGGAACCACCCTGAACCTCTGGAGTTTCTGGCAGGAACCCCCCCTGAACCTCTGGAGTTTCTGGCAGGAACCACCCTGAACCTCTGGAGTTTCTGGCAGGAACCACCCTGAACCTCTGGTGTTTCACAACCACATGGAGACATCACCTGCATCTACGGTGAGCAGGTGATGGGTTGTGTTACAGCTGTCTCTCTCTGCCATCGATAGTGTGTGTGTGTGTGTGTGTGTGTGTGTGTGTGTGTGTGTGTGTGTGTGTGTGTGTGTGTGTGTGTGTTTTATGGTGTGAACATGGCTGAGAAATCAAAGGCACTTCAGAGGCAGGAACACGTCTCCGTATTGTTTTGTTATTTCCCTGTCATTTCCATCAGTGCAGTTCAAAGTGATCTCACACATAAACCAAGTTGTAATTAACCCAAATCCAGTTAATGATTCATTCTGTTGTGTGATCCAGTCACAATTCTGTACAGAGGCATTGGTGTGAAATTAACTTGTTTCTTCTCAATTATCTTCCCACACTTCCGGTGTGGGAAGATGGTGGTGCAAACTCGCGTTTGCAGCGGCCTCACCCAGTGCCGACTATGCAGTGTCTTTGTCCACGTCTACATCTAAGTTTGTGTCTTCATGTGATGTTTTTTATTTTGTTCGTCAATTTTTTTCGTTTCATGGCTAGGAGAGCTGGCGTTGGATCGGCTAAGAGAGCTTACGGCCCTTTCCGGAGCTGTACGGCCCTGCCCGAAGCTGTACCTGAAAGGAAACACCAAGGCGGTCTGGTGGCAGCCTCGCCTAGTGTCGACTGTGCAGTGTTTTTGTCTGCGTCTGCACTGTCTTGTGGAGTGCGGGGGAGGTGTGTCGAATGTGTCTGGCTGGGAGAGCTGGCACTGGATTGGCTGGGGGAGCCTGGTCTGCTGCATCCAACAGGCCCAGGGACCACGGCTCTGTGTGCCCGGGGAGGAAACACTGAGGGCGGCCTGACAGGATGTGGAAGCGGGCAGGCTAAGCTAACTGCTAGCCTGCAGACCGGCAGTTTGACAGTCATCCTGGCTGGCGTTCCCTCTCTGGACAGAGGACTTTGTTTTGGACTGCGCTGCACTGAGTGCACTGTGCTGTTGACTGTTTTTTTTTCCCCTCTCTGTTTTTGTATGTTTTTGATGGTGTCGTTTTTAGGAAATGTTGGATGTGTGTTTTTTGTGTTGCACTGCTGTGGGCTGGGAGAAACGAAATTTCGTCTCTGTGTATGCAAGTACATGTAAGAAATGACAATACACTGTTCCTGATTCCTGAAGTGCGGCAATTCAATTTCCGATCACCCTGATGAAATTTATGTGCTACAGTGTCTGGAAGGTTTCCACAGTTGCACACTATCAGCACTTGTCAAACAGTAACTGAAAGCCTCGGTGAGAGTGTGGAGAGGTTGTCAACAATTGCTTACCTCAACGTGGGACTAATAGCCACAGACCATACTCTGTCGTACATGGGAATTGTGTCTTTGGGGATGTCTGAAGCCATGGTCCATATCTGCAGGAAGCATTACAGAAAAGCCGCCATCAAACCCGTATCTAACACAGATGTGAAACTGTTATGCAGGCTGATAGTAACAGTGATTTACTGCAAAGCTTACTTTTACTGCACCGCTGCAGTGTCAGTGGAGTTTGCTAGTGTGACATTAAGCGATATGGAGATAAACTCAGTAAACGTGTGCTCAACTGTGAGACATTTGCACAACTGAGATCATGTTCGATGGAGAGTTCGTATTTTCAGAATCTGTGCTCTTCATTGAAGCTATACACCAATCAGCCAAAAAAACCACCTGCCTAATATTGTCTTGGTCCCCCTCATGCCACCATAACAGCTCTGACCCGTCGAGGCATGGACTCCACAAGACCTCTGAAGGTGTCCTCTGGTATCGGGCACCAAGACGTTAGCAGCAGATCCTTTAAGTCCTGTAAGTTGTGAGGTGGGGCCTTCATGGACTGGACTTGTTTTCCCAGTACATCCCAAAGATGCTTGATCGGATCGAGTTCTGGGGAATTTGGAGGCCAAGGCAACCCCTTGAACTCTTTGTCATGCTCCTCAAACCATTCCTGAACAATGTGTGCAGTGTAGCAGGACACATTATCCTGCTGGAAGAGGCCACTGCCATCAGGGAATACCGTTGCCATGAAGAAGTGAACCTGGTCGGCAACAATATTTAGGTAGGTGGCACGTGTCAGAGTAACATCCACATGAATGCCAGGACCCAAGGTTTCCCAGCAGAGCATTGCCTCTGCCAGCTTGCCTTCTTCCCATAATGCATCCTGGTGCCTTCTCTTCCCCAGGCAAATGACACACACACAGACCAGGCCACCTTCTCCAGTTGTAGGCACTTTCCGCAGTGGACAGGGGTCATCATGGGTACTCTGACCGGTCTGCGGCTACGCAGCCCAATACACAGCAAGCTGTGATGCACTGTGTCTTCTGACACCTGTCATAGGCAGCATTACATTTTTCAGCAATGTGAGCTACAGTACCTCTATTGTGGGATCAGACTACAAAGGTTAGCCCTTGCTCCACGCGCATCAATGAACCTTGGGTGTCCATGACCCTGTCTCCAGTTCACCGGTTGTCCTTCCTTGGACCACCTTTGGTAGGTACTGACCACTGCCTACCGAGAACACCCCACATGACCTGCTCTTTTGGAGATGCTCTGGCCCAGTCGTCTAGCCATTAGAATTTGTAACTTGTCAAAGTCATTCAGATCATTGCGCTTGCCCACTTTTCCTGCTTCAAACACATCAACTTCAAGAACTGACTTGTTCACTTGCTGCCTGATACATCCCACCCCTTGACAGGTGCCATTGTAATGAGATAATCAATTTTATTGACTTACCTGTCAGTGGTTTTAGTGTTCTGGCTGATCGGTGTATACGCAATGACTACTTGTGTTTTGGTAAATGTTCATGACATCAGCAGAGAAGATGTCTCACCCGGGCTGTTTGGTCTCTGGATCCACTGACAATGACTCCATCTCTGCAATCCAGGCAGTTGACTTCCTGGTTGTGTCCGGACAACTCCACTGAGGCGCTGTTCCTCCTGTTGTGGACCAGGATCTTGCCGTCGCTGAAAGATACACATGGGGACTTTCAAAAGACTACTTCAACATCTTGAGGTGTGTGTAAGCTGGTCTTGTGCCTACACATCTGGTTTTCTTTCATTTGTGATGTTTTTCTGCCGTTTGTTTTATTAATAGTTTGCTTCCAAAGAGGACAACAGAAATCATTTGTACTGCAGAGAGAAACTGAGAAGAAAGTGATCCTTGGCTACCTTCCACCACTGACCAGGTGGGCGTCGGTGAGAGCAAAGCGACACACATCGCCCTGGTGGCCAGAATAAAGTGCAAACGGCTCACGCAGGAACCTCCCCTTGTCTTGTCGTACATGGTATGCTCCAATTTTGTCTGCCTGAGACAGGAAAAGAATATCCCCATCCAGCTGCAGCCACGGTAACAACCTGAAGGGAGGATTTACAATCGGAGAGGGGGATTAAGATTCATAGATAACCATTAGAATCAAACGGCAAGACACAAAAAGAGAAAACAATACAAATCAAAATAGAAATGAGAATGCTGCATCTACTGAAACAGAAGTGTTGATGTACTGAGCGTCCAGGAAAGCTCTCCTTAGACAAGATAACATTCGTTATGTTTTGCATAGAAGGGAAAAGATTTTCCAGAAAAATATCCTCACTGAAACCAGCTAATGGTGCACTGTTCATGCAAAGCTTGCAACCTTTTCATAACAACACTACAAACACAGAGCGCAGAGCACTAACCCTCCACGCTACACAAGCACCGTCCAGATCCTGACATGCGAAGCCCCGGACTTAATGCAGCAGTGGGGCAGGTAGGCAGCAACACATCAACAATACAGTGATGAGCAGGTGAGCAGTAAGCCTGTGTGTGTCTGTGTATTTAGAGAGTAGTGTACAGTATGTGTCCCATGGATAAACCAGGTTAAAATTGCATCATTCCGTGTTTTCATGGCTGCTCTAGCAGCTTGTGTTGTAGTGTCGAAAGAACAGTAGCATGCCAGCAGCATACACAACACTCACTTAACCTTCCACTTGAGAGCAGCAGATATTTTGCACATCCCATTATACCAATTTTGAGCGAGCTTCACTCTCTCCTTCAGTGGAATGTGGGGGTATCTAAACAAAAAAGGTGAAAATATGAAAAAACAGAGAAAACATCACACAACATATCACAATTTCAGTGTCCCATTGACAAAGAAATGCTGAGAGTCAAACTGTTTATGCATGAGTGTGTGTAGAATAATACTGATGCAAGACCAGTACGACGTGTCAGGTCTGGGCCCGTCAGCAAGCGACACTCATCCAGAACAGTGGCATATGCATTCACATGTGTTCAGGGACCCGATGCCAGTGGGTATAAACACAAAGCTGGAGGAAGCAGCTTGTCCCTCTTTGACAGCTAGAGGCAGAAGGATGCACTGCCCCCTTACTCTCAGCGGGACCACCAAGTTCATTTGCATTTGCATTTGCCTGCATCTCTGAGGTAATGCCGGTTCAAAATGGATTTCAGTGTGGCACTGGGCAAAATGGGCTGGTGGGGAGGAAGTAGGGATGCGGTTCCTTGGCTATTGTGTCACACTGGGCTCTGCTGGTGAATCAGTGTCTGCCCAAGAGGAAAAGGGCTTCTTGGCTGTGAGTGCCTGTTAAGATGCATGCTCACAGCCCTTTTTGCCAAAAAGGACTCGGCTCTTCTTATCTACCCTGGCCTGCCGACCTGTAGGACCACCACTAAATCCTGAGATGTGTCAAGGAACATGATTCTGAACTGCAGTTTCACATTATGGTAGGAGGAGGACTTATGCATTCTGCTGCAAGGCCAAGTCCCAATCAAAACTCACAGCAATGTTTAATAAAGGGATTTTAGAAATGAAAAAAAAATAGGCATAAGCAGAACTAATATCAGGCCTACAGGAAAACGTGTACAGAGCCATAGACTCAGATTAGGAGCTACAGAGTAGGCTGAACGTGTACAGCCAGTACTTCTACGTAACACTCTAGTCAGTTTAGTGGCGACCCAGATGCCATGGTTTGTGGCTATGTTGGGGGAAGTAAGCTGAGCCTACATGGCTATATAAAATACTGATCAGCAGATCAGCTGTCACACAGCAGGTCACAGCAGTAGTGACTGAGCCTACATGGCTATATAAAATACTGATCATCAGATCAGCAGGTCACAGCAGTAGTGACTGAGCCTACATGGCTATATAAAATACTGATCATCAGATCTGCTGTCACACAGCAGGTCACAGCAGTAGTGACTGAGCCTACATGGCTATATAAAATACTTATCATCAGATCTGCTGTCACACAGCAGGTCACAGCAGTAGTGACTGAGCCTACATGGCTATATAAAATACTGATCATCAGATCAGCTGTCACACAGCAGGTCACAGCAGTAGTGACTGAGCCTACATGGCTATATAAAATACTTATCATCAGATCTGCTGTCACACAGCAGATCACAGCAGTAGTGACTGAGCCTACATGGCTATATAAAATACTGATCATCAGATCAGCTGTCACACAGCAGGTCACAGCAGTAGTGACTGAGCCTACATGGCTATATAAAATACTGATCATCAGATCAGCTGTCACACAGCAGGTCACAGCAGTAGTGACTGAGCCTACATGGCTATATAAAATACTGATCAGCAGATCTGCTGTCACACAGCAGGTCACAGCAGTAGTGACTGAGCCTACATGGCTATATAAAATACTGATCATCAGATCAGCTGTCACACAGCAGGTCACAGCAGTAGTGACTGAGCCTACATGGCTATATAAAATACTGATCATCAGATCTGCTGTCACACAGCAGGTCACAGCAGTAGTGACTGAGCCTACATGACTATATAAAATACTGATCATCAGATCAGCAGGTCACAGCAGTAGTGACTGAGCCTACATGGCTATATAAAACACTGATCATCAGATCAGCAGGTCGCAGCAGTAGTGACTGAGCCTACATGGCTATATAAAACACTGATCATCAGATCAGCAGGTCGCAGCAGTAGTGACTGAGCCTACATGGCTATATAAAATACTGATCATCTGATCAGCTGTCACACAGCAGGTCACAGCAGTAGTGACTGAGCCTACATGACTATATAAAATACTGATCATCAGATCAGCAGGTCACAGCAGTAGTGACTGAGCCTACATGGCTATATAAAACACTGATCATCAGATCAGCAGGTCGCAGCAGTAGTGACTGAGCCTACATGGCTATATAAAACACTGATCATCAGATCAGCAGGTCACAGCAGTAGTGACTGAGCCTACATGGCTATATAAAACACTGATCATCAGATCAGCAGGTCACAGCAGTAGTGACTGAGCCTACATGGCTATATAAAACACTGATCATCTGATAAGCAGGTCACAGCAGTAGTGACTGAGCCTACATGGCTATATAAAACACTGATCATCTGATAAGCAGGTCACAGCAGTAGTGACTGAGCCTACATGGCTATATAAAATACTTATCATCAGATCTGCTGTCACACAGCAGGTCACAGCAGTAGTGACTGAGCCTACATGGCTATATAAAATACTGATCATCAGATCAGCTGTCACACAGCAGGTCACAGCAGTAGTGACTGAGCCTACATGGCTATATAAAATACTTATCATCAGATCTGCTGTCACACAGCAGGTCACAGCAGTAGTGACTGAGCCTACATGGCTATATAAAATACTGTTCATCAGATCAGCTGTCACACAGCAGGTCACAGCAGTAGTGACTGAGCCTACATGGCTATATAAAATACTGATCATCAGATCTGCTGTCACACAGCAGGTCACAGCAGTAGTGACTGAGCCTACATGGCTATATAAAATACTGATCAGCAGATCTGCTGTCACACAGCAGGTCACAGCAGTAGTGACTGAGCCTACATGGCTATATAAAATACTGATCATCAGATCAGCTGTCACACAGCAGGTCACAGCAGTAGTGACTGAGCCTACATGGCTATATAAAATACTGATCATCAGATCTGCTGTCACACAGCAGGTCACAGCAGTAGTGACTGAGCCTACATGACTATATAAAATACTGATCATCAGATCAGCAGGTCACAGCAGTAGTGACTGAGCCTACATGGCTATATAAAACACTGATCATCAGATCAGCAGGTCGCAGCAGTAGTGACTGAGCCTACATGGCTATATAAAACACTGATCATCAGATCAGCAGGTCGCAGCAGTAGTGACTGAGCCTACATGGCTATATAAAACACTGATCATCAGATCAGCAGGTCACAGCAGTAGTGACTGAGCCTACATGGCTATATAAAACACTGATCATCAGATCAGCAGGTCACAGCAGTAGTGACTGAGCCTACATGGCTATATAAAACACTGATCATCAGATCAGCAGGTCGCAGCAGTAGTGACTGAGCCTACATGGCTATATAAAATACTGATCATCTGATCAGCTGTCACACAGCAGGTCACAGCAGTAGTGACTGAGCCTACATGACTATATAAAACACTGATCATCAGATCAGCAGGTCACAGCAGTAGTGACTGAGCCTACATGGCTATATAAAACACTGATCATCAGATCAGCAGGTCACAGCAGTAGTGACTGAGCCTACATGGCTATATAAAATACTGATCATCAGATCAGCAGGTCACAGCAGTAGTGACTGAGCCTACATGACTATATAAAATACTGATCATCAGATCAGCAGGTCACAGCAGTAGTGACTGAGCCTACATGGCTATATAAAACACTGATCATCAGATCAGCAGGTCGCAGCAGTAGTGACTGAGCCTACATGGCTATATAAAATACTGATCATCAGATCAGCAGGTCACAGCAGTAGTGACTGAGCCTACATGGCTATATAAAACACTGATCATCAGATCAGCAGGTCACAGCAGTAGTGACTGAGCCTACATGGCTATATAAAATACTGATCATCTGATCAGCTGTCACACAGCAGGTCACAGCAGTAGTGACTGAGCAGGCCTACTTTTCACTATCAGCTGGTAGTGTACAGAAAGACCTGGCGACTGCACGAGGGCCTGTCAGTCTGCTGCGGCTTGGAGCTTACATGTCTGTCCCGTTTCCGGTAATTCCAGTGTTCAAGAACTCCTTGGCAATCCTCCTCCACACGGCGTCCCGGTTTACAAAGTGGCAGATGGTTTTACAGACTTGAGCAAGGCGACTCAGGGACCTGTAGTCCAGAAAGGACAGGACCAGGTAGAGCACGTCCTCCGGCAAGTGGTTTAACATGTTCAGCGCTGTCTTTCTCTACGTCTCCGTCCTCGTTTTGGGACTTCTGTGTTTGGCCCTGGGCGCTGTCACCACGGCCGCGGCAGGGTCTGGAAACGGGTTTTAAAAATGGTCAACCATCTTCCATCCTTCACAGAGCTCAAACACAGCATGTAGGAAGCCATGCCGGGAGAGTTGTTGTCGCTGCTGACGTCATGACGTCGAACGTAAAACGCGTCGCTGCTGTGACGTAGCACGGTAGGGTTTTTTCATGCTACGGCTGATCGTCCTGATTTCCTTCACGGATGATTCTGATGCGCAGATTTCACACATATTGCAGTTCCGTAACATCTGCCTTAGATTCAACAGTTTATTTAAATGGTTAGTCGTGCTTTATTAAATTCACTCAGATTTCATGTGAAGAAAACATGTATCATAATTTTTCAATGAGGGTTCTTGAATGAATGAATATGCGGATCATAAACTGAATGAAAGAATGATGATTTATTTCTAACGCGTAATCAGAAGGACATAACGTACAGATAATCCGTTGCCAGTGATGTGAAGAGATCAACAAATCCACACATCAAACTCAGTGAACAAGTCTCCATATACATCAGGTTGTTTGGTACATGTTGGAAAAGCAGTAGGAGGACGTGTACACGTATCTCTTCCTGCCCCTTCTCACCTGCTATACCTTGCAAAAAGGAAAGGAAGAAAAAAAAATCTAACAAAAAACTATATAACAAAAATACATGACAAAAAGATATACTATATAGATAGTAAATTCTTTGTTTAGCACTTTCCCTTCCGTTGAGTGTTTCTTTAAACAAAGTTACACACACACACACACACACACACACACACACACACACACACACACACACACACACACACACACACACACACACACACAAAACAACCCAGATAGTCACTCGGTGTCAGAGAAAGGACAATGAAAAAGTCATTAGGGATGTTTAGAGAGTTAACAGTTAACACAACTTTAACAGTTAACACAACTCCTCATCGTCCCTATATATATATCTATATATATATATATATAGATATAGATATATATATATCTATATCTATATATATATATATAGATATAGATATATCTATATCTATATCTATATATCTCTCTCTCTTGATAATCAGACTGTTGTACTCCTTCTTGAACTGTGTAATGTTTGTACTTTCTTTGAGTTCCATGCTCACACTGTTCCACAGTTTTACCCCACAGATTGAATTGTAGGTGTTAGCCATGCGCCCCGTTACACGTCCACACAGTAGATCAGACACGGTAAAATAAGTGAACAACACAGAGTGTACACAGTGATTTATGATCCAGAATGGGACTTGTGGTTCTCGTGACTGCAATGCTCCTTGCAGCTTTGCTCGCACATGTGTTGTGTGAGGTTTCCAGCAGATTTAGTGGTCTAGTATCACACCTAGACATTTATTTTCATATACTCCTTCTATTTGTCTATCGCTACCTTTAGTTTAGTATTTATTAAGTGATTTCCAAACAACATCAACTTTGTTTTGTCCAGATTTAAGGATAATGTGCTTTTGTCAAACCACCGTTTTAATTTTTCTATTTCTATTGTGGTCACCTCCAAAAGCTGCTGTAAATTCTCACCAGCACAGAATATATTCATGTCATCAGCAAATAAAATACATTTTAATATGTTTGATATCTTGCATATATCCTTTAAGTACAAAATGGACAGTGTTGGACCTAAAACCAACCCCTGGGGTACACCACAAACAATATTCATGCATGACGGGTTATGTTCACCTATCTTTACAAACTGCTGCCTGTTACTTAAATACGTAGCTTCTTAGCCAATTCTGCACCACCCCTCTGATACCACACCTTTCAAATGTATCTGTTAATCTGTTGTGGTCAATAGAGACAAAGGCTTTTTTGTAGGTTCCCACAGCAAACTTGTTTTGGTCTATGCAATTAGTTATTTCTTCAATTAGTTCAGTGAGCAGCAGAGATGTGGATCTGTGTGGTCGAAACCCGTGCTGGCTCTTGGTCAGCAGATTGTGCTTCTCCATGAATTTGTCTGGTCTAACAGCAACTCGTTTTTCTAGTATTTTGGAGAATTGTGACAATAATGAAATTGGTCTGTAGTTTGTAAATTGGTGTCTGTCTCCGGTTTTATAGAGGGTAGTATAACTTTTGCTATTTTCATTTTGCTTGGAACTTTAGCAGGTTGAAAGGACAAGTTATAGACATGGGTTAGTGGTTTAGCAATACATTACTTACTTACTTTATTAACTATTGTCATATCAGTATCACCCCAGTCAGCTGATGTTTTGTTCTTGCATTTGTTCACAATGTCCACGACGTCCTTCTCTTCTACCACTCTAAGAAAAATGGAGTGGTAGAAGAGAAGGACATCGTTCTTCTGCATGTTCTTCTGCGTGTACTTCTGCGTGTACTTCTGCGTGTACTTCTGCGTGTTCTTCTGCGTGTTTCTTTTGCATGAGTATGTCATACATTTATTTCAATCTTATTTTGCAATGACTTATGTCTCCGTCCATTGTTCCGCCTCTTCTGTATTGTATTTTCATTACTCAGTTAAAATTTTATTTATTTATTTGCTGAAAAGGACCATAGAACTCAAAGAAGGCATTTGTAGTTTCCTTTGTCAAAATCTGAGCACTAAAAAAGTCTTAACAGTCTACAGTGACACTAAAAATCAGTAGAAGTCGGCTTACATGGGGGGGGGGCGCCACTAGTTTTGTTGTACAAATATAATTGACCTGACTTGACTTGACTAGTTCTTTTCTCAGAAAGCAAAGATGTGGAGTGTATGTTATGGAGCCTGCCCCATTATGTCCCTGTCCAGCGGGAGCTTGACGGTTGAATGCCACAATTATATATTTTTATAACTTTGTGTTCACAAGCTAAATAACACAAATATATTTACATGATTTAATTTTTTGAATTACATATAGATAGCTGAAAACAGTGGTTACCAACAGTGACTTATTTTTCAAATGGTTCTAAAGTGTTTTACAAATAAATCAAATCACATTGACTTTCAACCGCGGATAAAATGTGATAGGAAAATGTCCCTGATGCCCCCACCCATAACACTCAACACTGTACATGACGAACAAGGATGTACCATAAAATGTATGTACAAGCTTTACCACATAGGCAGTACACTATAGTATGTAGCTGGGGAATTGAATGATGTTGTAATAGCTGGGTTTATATAAGTTAGTCAATATGCTCCTTACTGCAAACCATGCTCCTCTGACTCTAACCACCGTCTTCAATGGCTCCTGACTGCTCCTCCTTCCCGTCGACCCACCCGCCCACCTCCTTCTCCACGGGCCCAGAACAGAGAAACGGGCTGACCTCGACCCACTGGTGTTTCTGTTGTAGTGTGTTTGTGTTGTATGGCGAGCTGCGTCTCATGTCGACATTCAAAGCCTTCATTGTGCCACACAGTTTTTCATTACGATCACAATAGGCCCGTTTGATCAGTGTTATGGTGTGTGATAGGTCATTTGATCAAGGGTCATGGTGTGTGATTGGAAGATATGCAGCTCCTAGGTGGTTCTTTTTGTTGACCAAACTGGCTGCATGACCTCGTCCCGTTCACACCATAAACTATTGTTCAATCATATCTCATATTAGGCCCATTTAAATCACTTATTCGTTTGCCGTAGAAATTACTGTTCATCATCGTTCTGTTACTTTGTGGATATTTGAAGCTGGACAAAAGGGAACATTAACCCGGCGTCGCACAAGGACTGGTGAGGCACTAAAACAGCCAAAGTTGTGTCACGGTCAAATGACTACCAAAAGTTGATTGACCTTATGACATCTTGTGAGGCGCTTAACTGGTTAGCATCAGTAGCATCAATTTGCACTCATTCCCATCATGAGGGTCCTGAAGCCTTCTGTTACCACTGGCATCCCTGAAGGTCTTTGATCAGCTGAGCACAACGGCACATAATTGAAATATGCAGATCGCTTCTTTTTGGGGGGGACGTGTCCCCTTGTTGAAAGCTGTGCAGTCTGAAAGGGCACGTCCCAAACACTGGGACGTCCACAAACATCATTTATGGTTGGCTTTCCAGCTGAACTGTCATGGCTAAAAGGAAATGAAGAGCTTGGGAGGGGGCAGATGGAGAACGGAGGGGTGCGTTTGGGAGAAGGGGCGGAGGGGAGGGGGTGGGGGTGACTGGGGGGTAAGGGGGCCCGGGGTCTTCCCTTTTGATCTTTTTAGGGCAACAAAAAAGGGGGGACTCTCCCTGGGCTGGCAAACACATTTAGCTGGTAATTGTTCAGATCAGACTGACAATCAGTCTTGGAAATGCACGGACAAACAGAAGTTTACAGCGCCAACTGGAAAAGTCAACAGGCCTCCTCTCGTAAGGCCTCCTCCCGTAAGGCCTCCTCCCGTAGGGCCTCCTCCCGTAAGGCCTCCTCCCGTAAGGCCTCCTTCCGTAAAGCTTGTGTAGACACAATGAGCCTGTCGAGTTGCAGCTCCACTTGATCTGTTATTTGTGTTTTCAGTTTTGCTTCACTTGACTGCTGCCTGTTTCCTCAGCATTGCAGAAGGGAGGCAAGTAGTTAATAATAACCTCCATCTGACTCTTGGTGTTAATAACCTCCATCTGACTCTTGGTGTTAATAACCTCCATCTGACTCTTGGTGTTAATAACCTACATCTGACTCTTGGTGTTAATAACCTCCATCTGACTCTTGGTGTTAATAACCTACATCTGACTCTTGGTTTTAATAACCTCCATCTGACTCTTGGTGTTAATAACCTCCATCTGACTCTTGGTGTTAATAACCTACATCTGACTCTTGGTGTTAATAACCTACATCTGACTCTTGGTGTTAATAACCTCCATCTGACTCTTGGTGTTAATAACCTACATCTGACTCTTGGTGTTAATAACCTCCATCTGACTCTTGGTTTTAATAACCTCCATCTGACTCTTGGTGTTAATAACCTCCATCTGACTCTTGGTGTTAATAACCTACATCTGACTCTTGGTGTTAATAACCTCCATCTGACTCTTGGTGTTAATAACCTACATCTGACTCTTGGTGTTAATAACCTCCATCTGACTCTTGGTGTTAATAACCTCCATCTGACTCTTGGTGTTAATAACCTCCACCTGACTCTTGGTGTTAATAACCTCCACCTGACTCTTGGTGTTAATAACCTCCATCTGACTCTTGGTGTTAATAACCTCCATCTGACTCTTGGTGTTAATAACCTACATCTGACTCTTGGTGTTTGATGTATCTCATCTATGATGTGTAGGACAGTTCTGAACAGGCTCATAATAATAACGCAGAGCAACAACAGATCAGCAACACAGTAAAGTAACCTGGTGCAGAGAATACAGCAAATTCCGGCTGAAATAAAAGTACTGATACGCAGTATTCACTAAGTAGTACTCAAACACGTTCCTCATTTTGCCTTTTTGTTTTTACTCTGCTACAGTTATTTAAACAAAAAACAGTGAATTAGAATGCATACAATTAAATATAAAATATAAATACAAATGATATGCAAAATATAATATATAATAAAAAATATATATATTATATTTTTACATATGATTTATTTTTATCTTTATATAAATATAAAACATAAAAATAAATCAACTCAACATAAAAGTAAAAACACTGATTTTTTTTATACTCAAAAAAGTACAGTTACAGGGAAAAATTACTGCTTGAGGGTCGGGGTAATTTGCCACTTTTCTCAGGAAGTAACGGATCATATAAAACCAGGGAATGCAAGTTAGTCAGAGAAGAAGACTCTCAAAAACCTTGGACATCCTTGAGGATGATGTTAAAGTGTAAGAGGCCACAAGCAGCGGGCCAGCGTGGCTGCAGGACTCCTGAAGCGCGACGGCACTTTGAAACAGTGGACCGGGTCGTGGTTCAACGGCAGGTGATGAAAAGACGACTTGTTTGACCTCTGCGATGCATGAGTACGACTCTGAACACACCTGAGATTCTTGTGAAGATCTTCGGACGCCTCACTGCTTCTGTTTGAAGAGAAGTCCTGGTAGACACAGACACAGACAAACAGTGGTCCATGATGTGAGCTCAAGGTGAGAAGTGAACCAGGAAGGTTAACACTCGATGTTTTCTCACGGGGGAGCTCTTCTGCATGGTGAAGGTTGAAAGATGGATGGTGTTTGTGTCCAACTGGTTGGATGTTGCAAGTGGTTTTTTTGTTTTCAGCTGGTCTGCTAGATTGTTCCATGGCTTCCCCACGGGTGGGTGGAGAGAAGTGGAGGTGGGGGTTGAGTTGCTCCCAAAGCAAATGAAGAAGGTGGCCCTGTTTGTTTTTCCGGGGTTAAGGATGATGGCTGTGGCTCAATAAAATGGATGAAAGCAGTTTGACCCCCTTTTCTGCGACCGAATTGCTCCGCATTTGCATGGCATCAGAGGCTGCACCGGAGGTGTGAGTTTTCCCACAATCCAACGTTTCCCGAAGGTCCGTTCTGGTTTTACGGTCATAGAGAGGAGACGTAGTCGTAATGTAGAGGCCAGACAATGGCCCTAACATAATCTATTTACAGACACCGCCTCTCAGGATTTCTAAGCTGCGTTGCTTAAAATCTTCAACTTCAAAGCTATGGTTTGTGAAATCTAACAAAGCCATGTTCTTGTGCAAAGCTACAACATCTCGTTTTCTTAAGAACTGGTTACTGAAGATCGAGTCCTGTTGTTGGGTCATTATGAAGGCCTGTGTGGAGCCGACTGATTGGCTGCTGCTACAGATGTGAAGGCTTCAGGGAATCCCTGCTAATCCAGTGTGGAAGGACTTAATCAGATTAATGTCAAGTATGGTCAAGACCATTTAATTCAGTGTTGGAGGTCGGGAGGCGCTCCACAGCATCAGGATTAAGCAGTGAAGAGGCCAGATCCATTTTCACTTGTGCCTTCATTACAGAAGACAACGCTCGTTCGTTAACATGTTCTTTGTTGTTTATGTGCTCAGTCTGTCCGTCACCTCCTGATGACAGCCCGTGAGCTACTTTCGACTGTTTTGTAGAGATTCAGAATAGTAAAACGAATTACTTCATGTTACTACAAACTACCTGGACAGTATCAGGACATCCATAGTATCCATACATGGAAATTCTGTGTCCAGAACCAGAACCTGATTATCCATGATGTCACGTGCAACATCTCAGTAGCTTGTGTGAGCTTCAGCGTGAAGGTGTGGAGGTCAGGGCTTATGATCTACTGACACTATGAAGAGTGAGAGGTTTCATCCAACATGTTGTACCTATACAGTGTCTGTTGTGAAAAAATCCCTGGCTGGACTCACACTGGCAGTACTGGAAACACAACAGACGATCTCATACTCAAAGCAGGACTGCTTTCAGATCAACTTGGAACTGATAGAAATCCAAACTTGATGTCATACCAGCAACTAATTTTTTCAATATGAATGTGTCAGTGTGCTGCAGTGTAGATTCTGTGCTGTCAGTTGCTTTTGCCATGCATTCATTCAGGTGTGTGGTCAGAGGATAAGACCAGTGTAAAAAAGTGTGCTGCATTTTTGGCGTAATGCTCATTTTTTTAGTATTACACCGCCCGACTCTTCAACAAGTTCCCTGCTTGCTGCAAGCACACGGGGGCGTGATATTAGCGACACAGGCCTGAGCCTGGCTGACACGTGATGGGTGAAGTAGCACCCATCTAGAGGCATCCACTGACTTTAAACATGGATGCTCAGAAATAATGCAAACAAAGAAAGTGTCAGCCCAACATGGGAGGGTCTCTGACTCATGCTGTGGCGTCATGTTGGGTATGATGAAGCCTATGAGAGCACAGAGGAAGACCAGCCAGCGACAGATTCAACCATGCCCTGAAGACCAGCCAGCAGCAGGCTCAACCATGCTCTGAAGACCAGCCAGCAGCAGATTCAACCATGCCCTGAAGACCAGCCAGCAGCAGGTTCAACCATGCTCTGAAGACCAGCCAGCAGCAGATTCAACCATGCTCTGAAGACCAGCCAGCAGCAGGTTCAACTATGCTCTCAAGACCAGCCAGCAGCAGATTCAACCATGCTCTGAAGACCAGCCAGCAGCAGATTCAACCATGCTCTGATGACCAGCCAGCAGCCAGCTCAACCATGCTCTGAAGACCAGCCAGCAGCCGGCTCAACCATGCTCTGAAGACCAACTAGCAGGCGGCTCAACCATGCTCTGAAGACCAGCCAGCAGCAGATTAAACCATGCTCTGAAGACCAGCCAGCAGCCGGCTCAACCATGCTCTGAAGACCAGCCAGCAGCCGGCTCAACCATGCTCTGAAGATCAGCCGACAGCAGATTCAACCATGCCCTGAAGACCAGCCAGCAGCAGATTCAACCATGCTCTGAAGACCAGCCAGCAGCAGGTTCAACCATGCTCTGAAGACCAGCCAGCAGCAGATTCAACCATGCTCTGAAGACCAGCCAGCAGCAGATTTAACCATGCTCTGAAGACCAGCCAGCAGCAGATTCAACCATGCCCTGAAGACCAGCCAGCAGCAGGTTCAACCATGCCCTGAAGACCAGCCAGCAGCAGATTCAACCATGCCCTGAAGACCAGCCAGCAGCAGATTCAACCATGCTCTGAAGACCAGCCAGCAGCAGATTCAACCATGCCCTGAAGACCAGCCAGCAGCAGGTTCAACCATGCCCTGAAGACCAGCCAGCAGCAGATTCAACCATGCCCTGAAGACCAGCCAGCAGCAGATTCAACCATGCTCTGAAGACCAGCCAGCAGCAGATTCAACCATGCCCTGAAGACCAGCCAGCAGCAGGTTCAACCATGCTCTGAAGACCAGCCAGCAGCAGATTCAACCATGCTCTGAAGACCAGCCAGCAGCAGGTTCAACCATGCTCTGAAGACCAGCCAGCAGCAGATTCAACCATGCTCTGAAGACGAGCCAGCAGCAGATTCAACCATGCTCTGATGACCAGCCAGCAGCCGGCTCAACCATGCTCTGAAGACCAGCCAGCAGCCGGCTCAACCATGCTCTGAAGACCAACTAGCAGCAGGTTGAACCATGCTCTGAAGACCAGCCAGCAGCCAGCTCAACCATGCTCTGAAGACCAGCCAGCAGCAGATTCAACCATGCTCTGAAGACCAGCCAGCGACAGATTCACCCATGCCCTGAAGGCCAGCCAGCAGCAGGTTGAACCATGCTCTGAAGACCAGCCAGCAGCAGATTCAACCATGCCCTGAAGACCAGCCAGCAGCAGATTTAACCATGCTCTGAAGACCAGCCAGCAGCAGATTCAACCATGCTCTGAAGACCAGCCAGCAGCAGATTCAACCATGCCCTGAAGACCAGCCAGCAGCAGGTTCAACCATGCTCTGAAGATCAGCCAGCAGCCAGCTCAACCATGCCCTGAAGACCAGCCAGCAGCAGGTTCAACCATGCTCTGAAGACCAGCCAGCAGCAGATTCAACCATGCTCTGAAGACCAGCCAGCAGCAGATTCAACCATGCTCTGATGACCAGCCAGCAGCCGGCTCAACCATGCTCTGAAGACCAGCCAGCAGCCGGCTCAACCATGCTCTGAAGACCAACTAGCAGGCGGCTCAACCATGCTCTGAAGACCAGCCAGCAGCAGATTCAACCATGCTCTGAAGACCAGCCAGCAGCCGGCTCAACCATGCTCTGAAGACCAGCCAGCAGCCGGCTCAACCATGCTCTGAAGATCAGCCAGCAGCCAGCTCAACCAAGCCCTGAAGACCAGCCAGCAGCAAATTCAACCATGCTCTGAAGACCAGCCAGCAGCAGATTCAACCATGCTCTGAAGACCAGCCAGCAGCCGGCTCAACCATGCTCTGAAGACCAGCCAGCAGCAGATTCAACCATGCCCTGAAGACCAACTAGCAGGCGGCTCAACCATGCTCTGAAGACCAGCCAGCAGCAGATTCAACCATGCTCTGAAGACCAGCCAGCAGCCAGCTCAACCATGCTCTGAAGACCAGCCAGCAGCAGGTTCAACCATGCCCTGAAGACCAGCCAGGGCAGATTCAACCATGCTTTGAAGACCAGCCAGCAGCCGGCTCAACCATGCTCTGAAGACCAGCCAGCAGCAGATTTAACCATGCTCTTAAGACCAGCCAGCAGCAGACTCAACCATGCTCTGAAGACCAGCCAGCAGCAGGTTCAACCATGCTCTGAAGACCAGCCAGCAGCAGATTCAACCATGCTCTGAAGACCAGCCAGCAGCAGATTTAACCATGCTCTGAAGACCAGCCAGCAGCAGATTCAACCATGCCCTGAAGACCAGCCAGCAGCAGGTTCAACCATGCTCTGAAGACCAGCCAGCAGCAGATTTAACCATGCTCTGAAGACCAGCCAGCAGCAGATTCAACCATGCCCTGAAGACCAGCCAGCAGCAGGTTCAACCATGCCCTGAAGACCAGCCAGCAGCAGATTCAACCATGCCCTGAAGACCAGCCAGCAGCAGATTCAACCATGCTCTGAAGACCAGCCAGCAGCAGATTCAACCATGCCCTGAAGACCAGCCAGCAGCAGGTTCAACCATGCCCTGAAGACCAGCCAGCAGCAGATTCAACCATGCCCTGAAGACCAGCCAGCAGCAGATTCAACCATGCTCTGAAGACCAGCCAGCAGCAGATTCAACCATGCCCTGAAGACCAGCCAGCAGCAGGTTCAACCATGCTCTGAAGACCAGCCAGCAGCAGATTCAACCATGCTCTGAAGACCAGCCAGCAGCAGGTTCAACCATGCTCTGAAGACCAGCCAGCAGCAGATTCAACCATGCTCTGAAGACGAGCCAGCAGCAGATTCAACCATGCTCTGATGACCAGCCAGCAGCCGGCTCAACCATGCTCTGAAGACCAGCCAGCAGCCGGCTCAACCATGCTCTGAAGACCAACTAGCAGCAGGTTCAACCATGCTCTGAAGACCAGCCAGCAGCCAGCTCAACCATGCTCTGAAGACCAGCCAGCAGCAGATTCAACCATGCTCTGAAGACCAGCCAGCGACAGATTCACCCATGCCCTGAAGGCCAGCCAGCAGCAGGTTGAACCATGCTCTGAAGACCAGCCAGCAGCAGATTCAACCATGCCCTGAAGACCAGCCAGCAGCAGATTTAACCATGCTCTGAAGACCAGCCAGCAGCAGATTCAACCATGCCCTGAAGACCAGCCAGCAGCAGGTTCAACCATGCCCTGAAGACCAGCCAGCAGCAGATTCAACCATGCCCTGAAGACCAGCCAGCAGCAGATTCAACCATGCTCTGAAGACCAGCCAGCAGCAGATTCAACCATGCCCTGAAGACCAGCCAGCAGCAGGTTCAACCATGCTCTGAAGATCAGCCAGCAGCCAGCTCAACCATGCCCTGAAGACCAGCCAGCAGCAAATTCAACCATGCTCTGAAGACCAGCCAGCAGCAGATTCAACCATGCTCTGAAGACCAGCCAGCAGCCGGCTCAACCATGCTCTGAAGACCAGCCAGCAGCAGATTCAACCATGCCCTGAAGACCAACTAGCAGGCGGATCAACCATGCTCTGAAGACCAGCCAGCAGCAGATTCAACCATGCTCTGAAGACCAGCCAGCATCCAGCTCAACCATGCTCTGAAGACCAGCCAGCAGCAGGTTCAACCATGCCCTGAAGACCAGCCAGGGCAGATTCAACCATGCTTTGAAGACCAGCCAGCAGCCGGCTCAACCATGCTCTGAAGACCAGCCAGCAGCAGATTCAACCATGCTCTGAAGACCAGCCAGCAGCCAGCTCAACCATGCTCTGAAGACCAGCCAGCAGCAGGTTCAACCATGCCCTGAAGACCAGCCAGCAGCAGATTCAACCATGCTTTGAAGACCAGCCAGCAGCCGGCTCAACCATGCTCTGAAGACCAGCCAGTAGCAGATTCAACCATGCTCTGAAGACCAGCCAGCAGCCGGCTCAACCATGCTCTGAAGACCAGCCAGTAGCAGATTCAACCATGCTCTGAAGACCAGCCAGCAGCCGGCTCAACCATGCTCTGAAGACCAGCCAGCGGCTGATTCAACCATGCTCTGAAGACCAGCCAGCAGCAGATTTAACCATGCTCTTAAGACCAGCCAGCAGCAGACTCAACCATGCTCTGATGACCAGCCAGCAGCCGGCTCAACCATGCTCTGAAGACCAGCCAGCAGCAGATTCAACCATGCTCTGAAGACCAGCCAGCAGCAGGTTCAACCATGCTCTGAAGACTAGCCAGCAGCCGGCTCAACCATGCCCTGAAGACCAGCCAGCAGCAGGTTCAACCATGCTCTGAAGACCAGCCAGCAGCAGATTCAACCATGCTCTGAAGACCAGCCAGCAGCAGATTCAACCATGCTCTGAAGACCAGCCAGCAGCCGGCTCAACCATGCCCTGAAGACCAGCCAGATTCAACCATGCTCTGAAGACCAGCCAGCAGCCGGCTCAACCATGCTCTGAAGACCAGCCAGCGGCAGATTCAACCATGCTCTGAAGACCAGCCAGCAGCAGATTCAACCATGCTCTTAAGACCAGCCAGCAGCAGACTCAACCATGCTCTGATGACCAGCCAGCAGCCGGCTCAACCATGCTCTGAAGACCAGCCAGCAGCAGATTCAACCATGCTCTGAAGACCAGCCAGCAGCAGGTTCAACCATGCTCTGAAGACCAGCCAGCAGCCGGCTCAACCATGCCCTGAAGACCAGCCAGCAGCAGGTTCAACCATGCTCTGAAGACCAGCCAGCAGCAGATTCAACCATGCTCTGAAGACCAGCCAGCACAGATTCAACCATGCTCTGAAGACCAGCCAGCAGCAGGTTCAACCATGCTCTGATGACCAGCCAGCAGCCAGCTCAACCATGCCCTGAAGACCAGCCAGCAGCAGATTCAACCATGCTCTGAAGACCAGCCAGCAGCAGATTCAACCATGCTCTGAAGACCAGCCAGCAGCAGATTCAACCATGTTCTGAAGACCAGCCAGCAGCCGGTTCAACCATGCCCTGAAGACCAGCCAGCGGCAGATTTAACCATGCTCTGAAGACCAGCCAGCAGCCGGCTCAACCATGCTCTGAAGACCAGCCAGCAGCAGATTCAGCCATGCTCTGAAGACCAGCCAGCAGCCGGGTCAACCATGCTCTGAAGACCAGCCAGCAGCCGGCTCAACCATGCTCTAAAGACCAGCCAGCAGCCGGCTCAACCATGCTCTGAAGACCAGCCAGCAGCAGGCTCAACCATGTTCTGAAGACCAGCCAGCAGCCGGCTCAACCATGCTCTGAAGACCAGCCAGCAGCCGGCTCAACCATGCTCTGAGGACCAGCCAGCAGCCGGCTCAACCATGCCCTGAAGACCAGCCAGCAGCAGATTCAACCATGCTCTGAAGACCAGCCAGCAGCAGATTCAACCATGCTCTGAAGACCAGCCAGCAGCCGGGTCAACCATGCTCTGAAGACCAGCCAGCAGCCGGCTCAACCATGCTCTGAAGACCAGCCAGCAGCCGGCTCAACCATGCTCTGAAGACCAGCCAGCAGCAGGCTCAACCATGTTCTGAAGACCAGCCAGCAGCCGGCTCAACCATGCTCTGAAGACCAGCCAGCAGCCGGCTCAACCATGCTCTGAGGACCAGCCAGCAGCCGGCTCAACCATGCCCTGAAGACCAGCCAGCAGCAGATTCAACCATGCTCTGAAGACCAGCCAGCAGCCGGCTCAACCATGCTCTGAGGACCAGCCAGCAGCAGATTCAACCATGCTCTGAAGACCAGCCAGCAGCCGGCTCAACCATGCCCTGAAGACCAGCCAGTAGCCGGCTCAACCATGCTCTGAGGACCAGCCAGCAGCAGATTCAACCATGCTCTGAAGACCAGCCAGCAGCCGGCTCAACCATGCTCTGAAGACCAGCCAGCAGCCGGCTCAACCATGCTCTGAAGACCAACTAGCGGGCAGGTTCAACCATGCTCTGAAGACAGAATAACAGTGGTCACACACTAACATAATGAGAGCAACACTTACATAAGCTGGAGGAACCTAAAGCCTCAACACAAACACACCACTACCACCCCACATCCACACAACACACTGCCCCGACACCCACACAACACTATCTGCTGAGAGGAGGAGGAGGAGGATGATGATGAGGAGGAGAAGGAGTAGGAGGAAGAAGAGGAGGAGGAGGTGAAGGAGGAGCAGGAGGAGGTGGAGGAGAAGGCAGAGGTGGAGGAGGAGGAGGAGGGAGAGGGGCAGGAGGAAGAGGACGAGGAAGTGCAGGAGGAGGGAGGGGGGAGTAGGCGGGGATCTTCATGACTTCAGATGACCTTGTTATCCCTGATGGGATCTGGCTAAGAATAACACTCCTGCTGCCGCTGCCTGGTCAGGTTTCAGGAAGAGGGGACATGTGCAGGCCGTGTGTCCTCTGGAGGGAGTTTAGAGGAGGTGGCGAACCACACCTGACCACACTGACTACACCTGACCACGCTGACCACACCTGGCCACACTGACTACACCTGACCACGCTGACCACATCTGGCCACGCTGACCACACCTGGCCACGCTGACTACACCTGGCCACACTGACTACACCTGACCACACCTGGCCATGCTGACTACACCTGGCCATGCTGACCACACCTGACCACACTGACCACACCTGACCACGCTGACCACACCTGACCACACTGACCACACCTGACCACACTGACCACACCTGGCCACGCTGACCACACCTGGCCACGCTGACTACACCTGGCCACACTGACCACACTGACCACACCTGGCCATGCTGACTACACCTGGCCATGCTGACCACACCTGACCACACTGACCACACCTGACCACGCTGACCACACTGACCACACTGACCACACCTGACCACACTGACCACACCTGGCCACGCTGACCACACCTGGCCACGCTGACTACACCTGGCCACACTGACCACACTGACCACACCTGGCCATGCTGACTACACCTGGCCATGCTGACCACACCTGACCACACTGACCACACCTGACCATGCTGACTACAACTGGCCACGCTGACTACACCTGACCACGGTGACCATACTGACCACACTGACCACACCTGACCACGCTGACTACACCTGACCACGCTGACCACTCTGACCACACTGACCACACCTGGCCACGCTGACCACACTGACCACACCTGGCCACGCTGACTACACCTGACGACACTGACCACGCTGACTACACCTGACCACCTGACCACGCTGACCACACCTGCCCACTCTGACCACACTGACCACACCTGGCCACGCTGACCACACTGACCACGCTGACCACATCTGGCCACGCTGACCACACCTGGCCACGCTGACTACACTGACCACGCTGACTACACCTGACCACGCTGACCACACTGACCACGCTGACTACACCTGACCACGCTGACCACACTGACCACACCTGGCCACTCTGACCACACTGACCACACCTGACCACACTGACCACACCTGACCATGCTGACTACACCTGGCCACGCTGACTACACCTGAGCACACTGACTACACTGACCACACCTGCCCATGCTGACTACACCTGGCCACGCTGACTACACCTGGCCACGCTGACCACACTGACCACACCTGACCATGCTGACTACACCTGGCCACGCTGACCACACTGACCACACCTGACCACACTGACCACACCTGGCCACGCTGACTACACCTGACCACACTGACCACGCTGACCACACTGACCACACCTGGCCACGCTGACCACACTGACCACGCTGACTACACCTGACCACGCTGACCACACTGACCACGCTGACTACACCTGACCACGCTGACCACACTGACCACACCTGGCCACTCTGACCACACTGACCACACCTGACCACACTGACCACACCTGGCCACGCTGACCACACTGACCACACTGACCACGCTGACCACACTGACCACACCTGGCCACGCTGACCACACTGACCACGCTGACTACACCTGACCACGCTGACCACACTGACCACGCTGACTACACCTGACCACGCTGACCACACTGACCACACCTGGCCACTCTGACCACACTGACCACACCTGACCACACTGACCACACCTGACCATGCTGACTACACCTGGCCACGCTGACTACACCTGGCCACGCTGACTACACCTGGCCACACTGACCACACTGACCACACCTGGCCACGCTGACTACACCTGACCATGCTGACTACACCTGGCCACGCTGACTACACCTGAGCACACTGACTACACTGACCACACCTGCCCATGCTGACTACACCTGGCCACGCTGACTACACCTGGCCACGCTGACCACACTGACCACACCTGACCACACCTGCCCATGCTGACTACACCTGGCCACGCTGACCACACTGACCACACCTGGCCACGCTGACTACACCTGACCATGCTGACCACACTGGCCACGCTGACCACACCTCACCATGCTGACTACACCTGGCCACGCTGACCACACCTGACCATGCTGACTACACCTGACCATGCTGACCACACCTGACCATGCTGACTACACCTGGCCACGCTGAACACACTGACCACACCTGACCATGCTGACTACACCTGGCCACGCTGACTACACCTGGCCACGCTGACTACACCTGACCACACCTGGCCATGCTGACTACACCTGACCACACTGACCACACCTGACCATGCTGACTACACCTGGCCACGCTGACTACACCTGACCACACTGACCACACCTGACCATGCTGACTACACCTGGCCACGCTGACTACACCTGACCATGTTGACCACACTGACCACACCTGACCCTGCTGACTACATCTGGCCACGCTGACTACACCTGACCACACCTGACCATGCTGACTACACCTGGCCACGTTGACTACACCTGACCACACTGACCACACCTGGCCACGCTGACTACACCTGACTACACTGACCACACCTGACCACGCTGACTACACCTGACCACACTGACTACACCTGGCCACGCTGACTACACCTGACCACACCTGACCATGCTGACTACACCTGGCCACGCTGACTACACCTGACCACACTGACTACACCTGGCCACGCTGTCTACACCTGACCACACTGACCACACCTGACCATGCTGACTACACCTGGCCACGCTGACTACACCTGACCATGTTGACCACACTGACCACACCTGACCCTGCTGACTACATCTGGCCACGCTGACTACACCTGACCACACCTGACCATGCTGACTACACCTGGCCACGCTGACTACACCTGACCACACTGACCACACCTGGCCACGCTGACTACACCTGACTACACTGACCACACCTGACCACGCTGACTACACCTGACCACACTGACTACACCTGGCCACGCTGACTACACCTGACCACACCTGACCATGCTGACTACACCTGGCCACGCTGACTACACCTGACCACACTGACCACACCTGGCCACGCTGACTACACCTGACTACACTGACCACACCTGACCACGCTGACTACACCTGACCACACTGACTACACCTGGCCACGCTGACTACACCTGACCACACTGACCACACCTGCCCATGCTGACCACACTGACCACACCTGACCACACTGACCACACCTGACCATGCTGACCACACTGACTACACCTGAACATGCTGACCACACTGACTACACCTGAACATGCTGACCACACTGACTACACCTGACAACACTGACCACACCTGCCCATGCTGACTACACCTGACCACACTGACCACACCTGACCATGCTGACTACACCTGACCATGCTGAGACAGTCGTGGTGACATTACAAGATAATAGAAAATATTGTTGCATCAACTTATAAAGTGGTCATTCCTTTTCAACGCGCAAATCAATATACCTTTCAGTTAAACACAGCACGTTTTAGAGAAAGGTAGAAATAGATAGCTAGATAGCTAGATAGATTGGTTGGTTGGTTGGTTGGTTGATTGATTGATTGATGGATAGAACAACATGTAACAAACAAAGTTTAATATCAGTATTCTAATTTACATTTACTATACATTTTAAATAAATATTCCATCCTTAGAAGTATTTTACACATCCTGAAATAAAAATATATTTATATAAGTATAAAACACACATACAGGGGCAACAACACAACAGGAAGTGGAGGTCCTGACACTTCAACACGCCTTGTACACATCATGTGACGGCCGCAGCAGGAACCTGTCATTCTAAATGTAGCTGCCACATTCTGCACCGAGTACACCTAAAGCTGCTGTAGTACTGTAGTAGTACTGTAGTACACACTGTAGAACATACTGTAGTATATACTGTATTACATACTGTAGTAGATACTGTATCAGATGCTTCAGTACATACTGTAGTACTGTAGTAGATACTGCAGTAGATACTGTAGTAGTACTGTAGTAGATACTGTAGAAGATATTGTAGTAGATAATGCAGTTGATACTGTAGTAGTACTGCAGTAGATACTGTAGTAGTACCGTAGTACACAATGTAGAACATACTGTATTACATACTGTAGTAGATACCGTTTCAGATGCTGTAGTACATACTGTAGTACTGTAGTAGATACTGCAGTAGATACTGTAGTAGTACTGCAGTAGATACTGTAGTAGTACCGTAGTAAAGACTGTAGTAGATACTGCAGTTGATACTGTAGTAGTACTGCATTAGACACTGTAGTAGATACTGTAGTAGTACTGTAGCAGATACTGTAGTAGTACTGTAGTAGATACTGCATTAGATACTGTAGTAGATACTGTAGTAGTACCGTAGTAGATACCGCATTAGACACTGTAGTAGTACTGCATTAGATACTGTAGTAGACACTGTAGTAGTGCTGTAGCAGATACTGTAGTAGTACTGTAGTAGTACGTGAGTCATCCCCGTGTGAGGGAGCGTCCAGGCTGAGGTGCCCCCAGGCTCACCACAGTGGAGGTCACCACAGTGGAGGTCACCACAGTGGAGGTCACCACAGTGGAGGTCACCACAGTGGAGGTCACCACAGGACGCTACGACAGAGACCCACGCCCTGATGCTGCCGGCGTGTGTGTAAGGCTGGCGGTCGTGTTGAGAGTCAGGCCCTGCAGGTCTCCTTCAGCAGCAGGCGGGAGTCCAAGAGCAGGACTCCATTGGAAATGTGATAACAACATTTCTTATAAAAACACTCCAGCAACACATCAGCGTCCCACATTAATCACATGATGAGTTATGTGCATCCATAAAAAATCCCCCCCCCCAAAAAAACATCGTTTTCTTTTTACACAGGTCAGTACTAAACATCTGAATACAAAAATAGATTTCTCATTTTTTTCTCTTCTTTACATTTTGTGTTTTACTACGAGAAAATAGAAACAACACTCTACATATGAGGATGATGCTGCATACTGAGCATCATCATCCCCATATGTATGTTTACCTATAGAAAATAGAAACAACACTCTACATATGAGGATGATGCTCAGTATGCAGCATCATCCCCATATGTATGTTTACCTATAGAAAATAGAAACAACACTCTACATATGAGGATGATGCTCAGTATGCAGCATCATCCCCATATGTATGTTTACCTATAGAAAATAGAAACAACACTCTACATATGAGGATGATGCTCAGTATGCATCATCATCCTCATATGTATGTTTACCTATAGAAAATAGAAACAACACTCTACATATGAGGATGATGCTGCATACTGAGCATCATCATCCCCATATGTATGTTTACCTATAGAAAATAGACACAACACTCTACATATGAGGATGATGCTGCATACTGAGCAGCATCATCCTCATATGTATGTTTACCTATAGAAAATAGACACAACACTCTACATATGAGGACGATGCTCAGTATGGAGGAAGAGCTGGCAGGCGTCACGCGCTCCCCCTCCCGCTCGTGTCGTGTCCGCGCTCCGCTGCTCCGCTGCTCCTCAGCGCTGCAGCGAGTAGCGCGTGCGCTTAGTCCTGCGGCTGAAGGGGTGGTGCAGGAAGTCGAAGGGTCGGGGGTGCGCGGGGTGGGAGACTTGCTGGCCCTTCGGCAACCTCTTCATGAAGTGGACCTCGCGCTGATGCTGACGTGTCCGCGAGCCCTTCCGGGGCCGCCCGCGGCGCGTGAAGGCCATGTACCAGCCCTCGTAGCGCGCGTTCTTCAGCGCCGTGTAGTTGTTCTCTAGCACGATCTCCGTGAAGATGCAGTCACGACCCTGCCCGTTTTTCTGTTAACACACACGCACACGCACACGCACATACACACAACACACGCACGCGCGCACACAGAGACAATTAATCAGTAAACGCTCAACGACCTCTGGGCGAAGATTTAAAGATGGGAAATATCAAAGGTGGGAGGGATGAGGGTCCCTCGTGCAGCCTGTTTCTGCACACACACACACACACACACACACACACACACACACACACACACACACACACACACACACGCACGCACGCACGCACACACACACACACACACGCACACACACACACACACACACACACACACACGCACACACACACACACACGTACAGCAGATGCTACAGTCATTAGAGTCCAGATCAGAGAGGGGGATGACAGTAAGCCATGGTGCTGCTCTCCCTGTAGCAACACATGCAGACTCCAGTTAGCCAGCCCGTCTCACAGCCTCCTGATCTCTCATGGTCTCTCATGGTCTCTCATGGCCTCTCATGGGTCCTCATGCTCTCGGCACAGTACTGAAGGAGCAATACCTCCAGCTCCAGACCTGCACCAGCCCGGGACGTCAGTTTCTCTCACGTTTCTATCTGCTATGGCTTATTCAAGACAGCCCCGGCTCCTCGACTTAAAAACCAACCGATACGATCTTGAAAAGCCACCGCCTGTTCAGTCAGACTGGCTGTTCACAGTCACACTGCAGGGTGGACTGACAGCCGTGTGACGCAAGAATAGAGAGGGCTTCAGTTGTGCTGCAAAGCCAACATACAGCTGACCAAGCCTTTATTATTATTATTATTATTATTATTATTATCATTAATATTATCATTATTATTATCATTATTATTATTATCATCGTCATCATCATTATTAATATTATCATCGTCATCATCATTATTATTATTATCATCGTCATCATCATTATTATTATCATCGTCATCATTATTATTATTATTATTATCATTATCAAAATTATTATCATTATTATTATCATCATTATTATCATCATCATTATCATCATCATCATCATCATCATCATCATTATTATTATCAAATTATTATTATTATTATCATTATCATTATTATCATTATTATTACTATTCATTGTTGATATTATTATTAATATTATTATTATTATTATTATCATAATCATTATTGTTATTATTATTATTATAGAAATGTCCTTTAACTTCATGCCATAATACACCATAATAAGCGGGCGGGTCCATTCCTTGGGTCTAGGGTTAGAATGAGGTAGAAGTCTATGTGATGGATAGTGCCTTTCTTAGGATATGAGATGTTCCAAGTTTTATTATTAATATTATTATTATTATGATCGTTCTTCTTCTTTTCTGTTTCTTCTTCTTCTTCTTCTTCTTCTTATCATTATCGTTCTTCTTCTTCTTCTTCTTCTTATTGTTGTTGTTGTTGTTATAGCTGGGCACACAGCAGCAGGATGGACACACAGGCCTACCGAGTATCAGCTAACACTCTCAACACTAAACAGTCTAATACTAAAAATAGTCCAAAAACGGTACACTTAAGCAATGCCAAAGAGGCACACACATACTCCATCCCCTTTTGCACTTTCTCTCCCTGTATCTCTCTCTCTCTCTCTCTCACACACACACACACACACACACACACACACACACACACACACACACACACACACACACACACACACACACACACACACACACACACACACAGAGTCCGGTCAGGCTGTGCAGGGCCGGTGTGGCGGTGACAGATGGAGCACCAGGCAGGGTGCTGGTTTACAGGGATGAGGTTGGCAGTTCTGTTTATTAGCCAGCACAGTGAGAGAGGAGCAAGTGAGATGGCCTCAAACAAACACACACACACACCTACAAACAACACAAGAGAGAAGGCTCCTGAAGACAGCAGAACCATCACCTTAACCCAAGTGTTAGCAAGAAGTCAAGGCCTAACACTGTTAAGACTGAATCAAATCAAATCAAATCAATAAATCAAATCCAATCAAGTCAAGTCAAGTGAAATCAAATCAAATCATTTTGTTAAAAATGGAATCATCTTCACCAGTGATGACAAGCAGCACTTCAGGAGCTCACATACATATGAGACAAGCAACAAGGCTGTGTGCTGTAAACCACAGTCACATTACTCATATGCATAATGACACCCGGCCAATAAAGTTGATTCTGATTCTGAAATCCCACCAAAACATGGCTGATCTGAGTCCTGACCTTTGACCCACAACCCAGCCAGCCCATGCAGCTAGTGTACACTCTGTTCCTTACCTTGCCGATGAGTTTGCCCCTCTTGTTCATACAGATATACAGGCCCGTCTCAGCTCCCTTGATGCGCACACGGCTCCCAAACGTGTCCGTCTCCACAATGAGCTTGGCTGGGAGGAGAAGCGTTCGATTAGAGACTACAGCAAGGAACTCTGGGACATACAGCAAGGAACTCTGGGACACACAGCAAGGAACTCTGGGACATACAGCAAGGAACTCTGGGACATACAGCAAGGAACTCTGGGACACACAGCAAGGAACTGTCGGACACACAGCAAGGAATTCTGGGACACACAGCAAGGAATTCTGGGACACACAGCAAGGAACTCTGGGACATACAGCAAGGAACTCTGGGACATACAGCAAGGAACTCTGGGACATACAGCAAGGAACTCTGGGACACACAGCAAGGAACTCTGGGACATACAGCAAGGAACTCTGGGACATACAGCAAGGAACTCTGGGACATACAGCAAGGAACTCTGGGACACACAGCAAGGAACTGTCGGACACACAGCAAGGAATTCTGGGACACACAGCAAGGAACTCTGGGACACACAGCAAGGAATTCTGGGACACACAGCAAGGAACTGTCGGACACACAGCAAGGAACTCTGGGACATACAGCAAGGAACTCTGGGACATACAGCAAGGAACTGTCGGACACACAGCAAGGAATTCTGGGACACACAGCAAGGAACTCTGGGACACACAGCAAGGAATTCTGGGACACACAGCAAGGAACTCTGGCACACACAATGAAGCAGCTACTGCTGACTGTAGGACGAAATCTGTAACCTCATGCTCACTTCCGTGTGTGTGTGTGTGTGTCTGCCATTGTGTGCCAACCTTAATGCATTATATGTCTACATTAAAACCCACCCCAGAGCAACTTCCACCCTGCAGCAGTTGTAGGTGACTGTGAAGAGCATGAGTTGTCGCTGGGAGAGGGTCGGAACCTGTGCCCAGTGATGAACAGCCCTACATATTGTCTGAAATACAGAGATCAGCAGGTCTACAAGTTGTCTGAAATACAGTGATGAGTAGGCCTTCAAGTTGTGTGAAATACAGAGATTAGCAGGTCTACAAGTTGTCTGAAATACAGTGATGAGTAGGCCTACATGTTGTCTGAAATACAGAGATCAGCAGGTCTACAAGTTGTCTGAAATACAGTGATGAGTAGGTCTACATGTTGTCTGAAATACAGTGATGAGTAGACCTACAAGTTGTCTGAAAT
Source organism: Lampris megalopsis (assembly GCA_022114975.2). Taxonomy (NCBI): domain Eukaryota; kingdom Metazoa; phylum Chordata; class Actinopteri; order Lampriformes; family Lampridae; genus Lampris; species Lampris megalopsis. Next base: position 1,401,695 of record JAJHIY020001135.1, on the reverse strand, counting down.
ACAGAGATCAACAGGCCTACAAGTTGTCTGAAATACAGTGATGAGTGGGCCTACATGTCTGAAATACAGCGATGAGTAGGCCTACAAGTTGTCTGAAATACAGAGATCAGCAGCCTACAAGTTGTCTGAAATAGTGATAAGTAGACCTACAAGTTGTCTAAAATACAATGATGAGTAGGCATACATGTCTGAAATACAGTGACGAGCAGGCCTACATGTTGTCTGAAATACAAAGATGAGTAGGCCCACATGTTGTCTGAAATAGTGATAAGTATACCTACAAGTTGTCTAAAATACAATGATGAGTAGGCATACATGTCTGAAATACAGTGACGAGCAGGCCTACATGTTGTCTGAAATACAAAGATGAGTAGCCCTACATGTTGTCTGAAATGGTGATAAGTAGGGCTACATTTCTGATAAACAGAGATGAGCAGATCTACATGTCTGAAATTCAGAGATGAGTAGGCACACATGCTGTCTGAAATGGTGATAAGTAGGCTACATTTCTGAAATACAGAGATGAGTAGGCCTACATGCTGTCTGAAATACAAAGTTGAGTAGGCCTACATATTGTGTGAAATATAGTGATGAGCAGGTCGACATGACTGACATACAGTGATGAGTAGACCTACATGTTGTCTGAAATACAGTGATGAGCAGGTCGACATGTCTGAAATACAGTGATGAGTAGGCCTACATGCTGTCTGACATACAGTGATGAGTAGGCCTACATGCTGTCTGAAATACAGTGATGAGTAGGCCTACATGCTGTCTGAAATGCAGTATGCCAACATGTAGCTACAGCAGCAGATTTAACAGTCAGATATACAGAGAAGAGGAAATACCTGATAGAATCATAGAGACACTGATGTGTGGTTTGAAACCTACTCATTTGAATTACTGACATTTGCAGCTTTAAACCAAATCAAAATCTCACTTACAACACACTTCTCAAAACACACTTCTTACAACACACTTCTCAAAACACACTACTTACAACACACTTCTCAAAACACACGTCTTACAACACACTTCTCAAAACACACTTCTTACAACACACGTCTTAAAACACACTTTTTTCATTAATTTCCAATTATTATATGCAATCATCATAACTACAGTTATACATTCACTTGAAAACTGAAGATTACTGGCAGTCAACACAATTACTAGGACACTTACACACCACTGTGTGTGTGTGTGTGTGTGTGTGTGTGTGTGTGTGTGTGTGTGTGTGTGTGTGTGCAAACATTAAAGCATTAGACCTGACAAAGAAAACTGGAGTGTGTGTGCATCCATGAGCATTCCATTACGTTCTCGCTCTCTCTCTCTCGCTCTCTCTCTCTCTCTCTCGCTCGCTCGCTCTCTCTCTCTCTCCTCTCTCTCTCTCCTCTCTCTCTCTCTCTCGCTCTCTCGCTCTCGCTCTCTCGCTCTCTCTCTCTCTCGCTCTCTCTCTCTCTCTCTCTCTCTCGCTCTCTCTCTCTCTCTCTCTCTCTCTCTCGCTCTCTCTCTCTCTCGCTCTCTCTCGCTCTCGCTCTCGCTCTCGCTCTCTCTCTCTCGCTCTCTCTCTCTCTCTCTCTCTCTCTCTCTCTCTCTCTCTCTCTCTCTCGCTCTCTCTCTCTCTCTCTCTCTCTCTCGCTCTCTCTCTCGCTCTCTCTCTCGCTCTCTCTCTCTCACACACACACACACGCACGCACACGCACACACACACATGAGCCAGAGCCGGCGGGAGCGTTCCTGGGGATTTGCGCAGCGGCAGCGGCAGCAGCAGCTGAACTCTTCCAGAATGATAAAACCACGTGTCCCGGGCTGTGTGAAAGGTAAAGAAGCGGGCCGTCCTGGCAGGCCCATTAAACATTCCTCTCAAAGAAGTCTGCGTTGACCTCACACGTCACACGTCACGCTCCGCGCTCATCTCTTCGGTCGTGAGCTGCGGCACAAGACGCGCCACATGCCGACATGTGCACAGTCGGTGTTTCGCGTGCTCCCTTTGCTTTGATGTTAGAAATAATGTGGCGGTTTGTTTGACAACAAGGCAACACTGTAGCAAATGTTGCTGTTTTGTAGAATTAAAAAGATAAAAGGATGTTTCTTTCCAGCACGTGCTGTGTTTACACAACATTTATGTAACATACATAATAACACACACAACATACATGATACCGTAATGTAAAAATTAGTTATGTAATTATTACATATTAATTAATGTAACAATTTGTGCAAACGAGCAATTGCAGAATTCTAAATTCTCTATCCTATTACATCACATATCTCAAAATTATTTCTCTTAATATTACAATTATTTCTCTTAATATTACAATTATTTATCTTAATATTATAATTATTCATCTTAATATTAAAATGATTTGTCTTAATATTACAATTATTTATCTTAATATTATAATTATTCATCTTAATATTAAAATGATTTGTCTTAATATTACAATTGTTTATCGTAATGTTATAATTATTTGTCTTAATATTACAATTATTTATCTTAATACTATAATTATATTCAAGTTGACTCATGTATTTATCACAAAAGTCAGGGTTCTCGTGTCATGCACTACAAACAGACACACATTACACCCTATCACACTGTATTACATTTTGTTGTCAACGTTTTTACATGAGAAAACTGTTCCTCTTGGGCCTGATAGAATAATCATCTACAAACTGTGTACAAACTGTGTACAAACTGTGTACAAACTGTGTACAAGGGGACTCCCGATGGTGAGGAGTTTGCCATAGCCTTGCTGTACGTTGTGTGTTTGGGATAGCTCTTACACACGATGTGAACGTCTTATGAAGTTTCTAGTTCTCATTTTGTATTTATATTTATTTCTCATTTATACTTCTCATTGTGCAAGAGACACCATTCTGCTCCTTCATCTCACTTACACATGGCTACTGGGGTCACTTTATTCATTCCCCACACACACACACACACACACACACACACACACACACACAAACAGTATTTCAGGTGACCTCACAGCTCCCACATGGTTTGTGAGGCTGTCATTATGTCCAGTAGAAGGCTGCATGTGTGCATTTGACCTCCTTATAAACCAGCAAACACTTAGTCCAGAGACTAGTTGGTGCCGAGTTAGATCCGGGAACTAGTTGGCGCACAGTTAGACCAGAGATTAGTTGGTGCCGAGTTAGATCCGGGAACTAGTTGGTGCACAGTTAGACCAGAGATTAGTTGGTGCACAGTTAGACCAGAGATTAGTTGGTGCACAGTTAGACCAGAGATTAGTTGGTGCACAGTTAGACCAGGGAACTAGTTGGTGCACAGTTAGACCAGGGACTAGTTGGTGCACAGTTAGACCAGAGACTCTCAGCCTGGCTGTGGAAGGTAAATGACTGACAGTGGGGAGGTGGCTGGTGAAAACGGTTTGGAAGGAAAAGAAGGTATGCAGCAGAAGGCAGCAGAAGGCAGCAGCTCTGTGCAGGCTGCAGACTTGGAGTGTGGACGGAGGGGGAGAAGAAGGAGCTATGCAGGAAATGTTCGGGAGGTAGAAGTTAAGAAGACTTCTAATGGCTCTTCCAGACCCATGGGCCTCTGGAGGATCACCTCCAGCACCATCTACACTCCAACAGATCTTTTTTTCCCCTCTTCCTCTCTACATAATACACACTGATATCACACAACTCCACTTATTCACCATCACTGACCACAAAAGCTGCCTTCAGACTGGGCTGCCTGCACGGTGGAGAGCAGTAGCGGCCTATCAGCACGCTCGTTAACTGTCACAGTCCTCAAGTTATATGGATATTAGTCCATGTTATTTATTATATTATTTGGCCCGTGCATCAATGGGCTGTGCCCCTTAATCCCAAGCTTGCAAACTGCGCAGCAGTGTCTCACACCAGGGACAGGACAGCGCCAGCTTTACATCCGGGACACTCACTTTCTGGATCCATCAAGCCACGCCAGCTACTATATCGTGACGTCTTCATGACAATAAAGACATGACAGAGGCCTGTACAAAGGTCAGCTAACGAAGGAGACGTTTAAAACGGGACGTCATGCAGATGTGGAGGGAGAGAGAGAGAGAGAGATAACGACTCATTCATGGGTCTTACCGTGCACGTCTCCGTCCTCGGCCATTGCGTTGATCTTCTTGTTGGGCAGAACCTGCACGTGCTTCCCGCTGGTCCGGCTGTATAGCTGGTAGGTCCGAATCAACCTGCGGCTGACGCGGTCCGTCACTTTACTCTGCTCGCTTACATGCTGCGTGAAATTAGGCGGGGACTGATTGGTTACCTGTCAGGAATTAGACGTCACCACGGTCATCAGTACAGTAATTAGACGCCACCACGGTCATCAGTACAGGAATTAGACGCGGTCATCAGTACAGTAATTAGACGCGGTCATCAGGACAGGAATTAGACGCGGTCATCAGTACAGGAATTAGACGCGGTCATCAGTACAGGAATTAGACGCGGTCATCAGTACAGTAATTAGACGCGGCAGACAATGACTTGATTTCACTTTTTGCTTTTTTTCCTTTGCGTTCAGCTCGAATGTTGCAACGTCATAACTCCACTTTGAGAAAGCGACCGCGCATCTCTGACTTGTACACATCCGCTGGCCCATCAGCTTAAATACATGTTTACAATGGCCGAGACAAAACGTTTTGTTTCGTTTGTGTTGTGCCGAGGGACATGCGGGACACGTCCAGCGGACGTGTCGCCAAGTGAAACGAGCAGCTTCCTCCAACGCAGCGCGGCCTGATTACGGGTTGTGCGTAAAAGGAGGATTCCGCGGAACCGTGTCGGCGGTGTGGGACCAGGCTGGGAAAACAAACGGACACGGGTTGTTTCATCTCTATTTTACCCCCCTCCCTGCTACCCCTGCTGGACTAGGTTCCCCAGCAGAACCCGTAGTGCCCTCCCTGCTACCCCTGCTGGACTAGGTTCCCCAGCAGAACCCGTAATAACGTCCCTGCTGGACTAGGTTCCCCAGCAGAACCCGTAATAACGTCCCTGCTGGACTATGTTCCCCAGCAGAACCCGTAATAACGTCCCTGCTGGACTATGTTCCCCAGCAGAACCCGTAATAACGTCCCTGCTGGACTATGTTCCCCAGCAGAACCCGTAATAACGTCCCTGCTGGACTATGTTCCCCAGCAGAACCCGTAATAACGTCCCTGCAGGACTATGTTCCCCAGCAGAACCCGTAATAACGTCCCTGCAGGACTATGTTCCCCAGCAGAACCCGTAATAACGTCCCTGCTGGACTATGTTCCCCAGCAGAACCCGTGATAACGCCCCTGCTGGACTATGTTCCCCAGCAGAACCCGTAATAACGTCCCTGCTGGACTATGTTCCCCAGCAGAACCCGTAATAACGTCCCTGCAGGACTATGTTCCCCAGCAGAACCCGTAATAACGTCCCTGCTGGACTATGTTCCCTAGCAGAACCCGTAATAAAAGCCCCCGGGTCGTGTGCTGTGCGTGATGGAGTGGACGCAGAGGGAAACGTCGGCCCTCACGTGAGGACGCGGGACGTGTTCCAAGGCGCTGCGTCCACGCGTCCTGCGCGACGGCGGTATGTTGACCAGATGAGCTGCCCGCCGTGACGCGCCGGTGTGCGGCTCCGCTCTCACGCCCTCCACCCTTCCCCGCCTCTGCCCTGCACTCGCGGGGTTCAGTCTCGGCTTGGCAAATCCCAGATAAAGACTTGTTTTGTGAAAATAAAACGACAGTAACGGACGAATACTTCAGCGTCCAAGTCGTAGGTAGGAGAAGAGACCGTCCACGTACCTGTGCGTAGTAGCAGAAGGCGAGCAAGTGAAGGAACCTGCAGGGAGAGAGAAGGTGTAGGTGAGTACGTGTCAGGACGGGACGTCCGCCACATTACATCAGACTCATCACATCGTGCGGGGACAGACACGTACAGGTAACTCAGCCGGGATGAGACGCGCTGCATGTTGATGGGCAGTAATGACTAATAACGATTAATAATGACGGATAAGAAGGAGTCCTCGTCAGTCCGCTGGGATCAGAAGGTTTCACGGTGCTCCACAAGGTGGACGGGACTTGGCTAAGACCAGCCTCCGTGTGTCAGATGCGCTTCATTCAGTCCAAAGACTTCAGGGGAATCTCGGAAATGTCAGTGAGCTCCTGACAGACACGGACGCAACAGACAAACTAGGTACATTCTTCAGCAAGTCAAAGTGCACACTTTTATTGGGTTTGGGTTTGCTACGCGCAGCAGCGCAAAGTCTCCCCCTCAGCGACGCACACGACGCATCCCCGGAGCACTGACGCCTGCGTAAAATACTGCAGAAACACTGCAGAAATACTACAGAAATACTACAAAAACACTGCAGAAATACTACAAAAACACTGCAGAAACACTGCAGAAACACTGCAGAAATACTACAAAAACACTGCGTAAAACACTGCAGAAACACTGCAGAAACACTGCAGAAACACATAAATACACAGCAGATGTTGGCGTGTGTCTGTCGGTGTAAGTCCGTTAAGTGCACTTGTTGAAAAAAACACGGAGCGTCAAGTTCTGGTCAAACGAGCGCGTCAGTTTGGTTCAGACTTTGTAAAAGGTCTAAAAGCCTGATGAGAAGCACGCGGAGGGGATGCGGCGTCAGGCACGCGGGGTCCGGCGCGCTCTGCTGTGTTTGTAATTCCTGTGAAGAGTCTCGAGGCTTCAGAACCCTCCTCGGCTCCCGGTTCCGTGGATGTGGATGAGGAGCCTGCGTGCAATGAAGACACCGTGCACCTTACCGTGCTCTCTCTCTCCCCCCCTCTCTCGCTCTCCCCGTCTCTCCCTCTCTCTCCCCCCTCCCTCTCTCTCCCCCCTCCCTCTCTCTCTCCCTCTCTCTCTCCCCCCCTCTCTCTCTCTCCCCCTCTCTCTCGCTCTCCCTCTCCCCCCCTCTCTCGCTCTCTCCCCCTCTCTGTCCCTCTCTCTCTCTCCCCCTCTCTGTCTCCCCCCCTCTCTCTCTCCCCCTCTCTCTGTCCCTCTCTCTCTCTCTCCCCCTCTCTCTGTCCCTCTCTCTCTCTCTCCCCCTCTCTCGCTCTCTCTATCTCTCTCCCCCCGTCTCTCGCTCGCTCTGTTTGTCTCTCGGTCTCGCGCTCTCTCTCTCTGCGCGTGTGAGTGTGCGTGTGAGTTTATGTGTGTGCGTGTGCGTGAGTGTGTGTGTGCGTGAGTGTGCGTGAGTGTGTGTGCGTGAGTGTGTGTGTGTGTGCGTGAGTGTGTGTGTGTGCGTGAGTGTGTGTGTGCGTGAGTGCGTGAGTGTGTGTGTGTGTGTGTGTGTGTGATGTTGCTCCTCGGGTAGGTCAGTACAGGACTGACAGGACAAGCCTCCTCCCCTCGACTCCCATCCCAGGGCTCAGATGTCAGCCCGCCGCCCCCCAGCCCCCTCCCCCCGCCCTCCTCCTTGTTCGCGCTTACACCCCCAGTAAAAAATGGACGGCTGAGCTGCAAAGAACAAGCCCCTCTCCCTGCAGACGCTAAAGCGGAGCCCCCTCCCCCTTCATTAAAGCGGAGCCCCTCCCCTTCATTAAAGCGGAGCCCCTCCCCCTTCATTACAGCATCTCTTCACCTGGGCAGTAGTCAGTCCGCACGCGGCGCACAAACCACAAACAAACCAGGACTTCTGCAACTTGCACGGCTGCACGTGCGCAGGCTGACTCCTTCAGACCTTAAATATCTAATTAAGTGCTGATTTATGAACTCGTGTTATGATGCAGGACAACTATTTCATATTTATACAATATAACAACAATAACAATGATAATAATAACAATAACAACAATAACAATGATAATAATAAAGAGCGAAACCTCCATAAAGTGTCAGCTGCATTCAGACTATCCTGGTTTCCATTGTGTGTATTGGATAATTCTCATATAGGGCATTGGGATGCAGCATTAAGCCAACGTTGTCTGACCTCAGGTTGTGTATTGTGTGGGTGAAGTGTGTGGATGAAGTGTGTGGATGAAGTGTGAGACTCATTAACAGGATTACAGCGTTTTGTAAACCCCCCCCCATCATTTGATACAGACGCATTCTTGTTCTGATGCTTAATGGGATGCGCTCCTATGCTTTAACGACCACGTACTGAACTGAGAAAACACACACACACACACACACACACACACACACACACACACACACACACACACACACACACACACACACACACACACACACACACACACACACACACACACACACACACACACACACACACACACACACACACACTTTATTTTATTTATCGGGTTATCTAAAGAAAAATGAAAGCAGAGGGAAAAAAACGAGACTGTCCTCCACCAAACAACGACCCCATAGGTGGTTTGTACAAGCATCTTGTTACGACCTGTAGTGACGTCTTAAGCCGTAATTATAACACGTTACTTTACTTGTAACAATACGCATCTCCTTCCATAAGCTGTCGTGAGAAGGCATATTAATAAAAGCAAGGTGTAATGTGACATAGCAGTTATAATGTCCACGCTAGCTGACTTTCTAACTATTGGCTAACGTTAAATTAGCTCTTTTGACGTCATTCATAGGTAAACATACTGCCAGTAGCAATTTTAGTTATTATACTAGACGACGAAACAACACAAAAACGCACTGAATACATATTCTATTGTTCTCACGTTGTTTTAAAAACCTACAATGCACAGTGGCGAGAAGTATCTGTGGTATATCTCCTGCCGCCGGTAGGGGCGCTAATTTAGGAAACGTTCCTGTGTGTCATATTAGAGGACAAACGACCTATGTGGTTGTATTGGTTGGAGGACTTGTTGAAAAAAACAAGCAAGGCTTCTTAGCTGTGACACGGTGAATATGAACTGATCACTACTGATCACTACTGATCACTACTGGTCACTAATGATCACTACTGGTCACCACTGATCACTACTGGTCACTAATGATCACTACTGGTCACTAATGATCACTACTGGTCACCACTGATCACCACTGAGCACTACTGCTCACTACTGATCACCACTGAGCACCACTGATCACTACTGGTCACTACTGGTCACTACTGGTCACTACTGATCACTACTGGTCACTACTGCTCACTACTGATCACTACTGATCACCACTGAGCACTACTGATCACCACTGAGCACTACTGGGCACTACTGAGCACTACTGATCACTACTGATCACTACTGATCACCACTGGGCACCACTGCTCACTACTGCTCAATACTGGTCACTACTGATCACTACCGAGCACTACTGATCACTACTGGTCACTACTGGTCACTACTGCTCACTACTGATCACTACTGATCACTACTGGTCACTACTGGTCACTACTGCTCACTACTGATCACTACTGAGCACTACTGAGCACTACTGATCACCACTGAGCACTACTGAGCACTACCGATCACTACTGAGCACTACTGATCACCACTGAGCACTACTGAGCACTACTGATCACTACTGAGCACTACTGCTCACTACTGATCACTACTGAGCACTACTGGTCACTAATGGTCACTACTGGTCACTACTGATCACCTTCTGACCCTGGCTGTATGGTGGGGATAGTCTTATTAACCATCTGCTGTACGCCAGACTGTCTCCTTATAGTGTTGCTTTACAGCTACTGCTCAGAGTCTGCTCAAGTTATGGTGTGTAGCATGACATTACATTTAACTCTGAAAAGAGTGTTGTCATGACTGCAAAACCGACGAGGATCAGAAGCAACATGTTCCTTCATTTCTCATGGCAGAACAACAAACACTAAACGTGGTGAACAAAGTAAGATATCTGGGTCACACCATCAGGGATGATTTATGTGATGACGATGATGTGCAGCGCCAGTGCTGCAAACTGTATGCACAAGCCAATATGCTGGCACGCAAATTTCATATGTGTACAGATGATGTTAAACCTGCTCTTTTAGGACCTACTGTGCTCCGCTCTATACTGCCCACTTGTGGTGCAATTGTAGCAAAACAACAATAAAAAAGCTGCAGGTAGCATAATGATGCATTCACAATCTTGCTCAAGCTTCCAAGATGGACAAGTCATATGTTTGTGACCAGTAATGTTCCCACTTTCACGCTGTGTTGAGGAATTTTATGTACAGGAATCAGGAACAATTTATTGTCATTTCTTTCATGTACACAAAACAAACGAAATTCCGTTTCCCCCAGCCCACAGCAGCACGACACAAAAGACAAAAACACACTTCCAAATATTCGCAAAAACGACACCACCAAAAACATACAAAAACAGAGAGAAAAAAATATACACAAACAGTCAACACAGTCGACTCAGTGCAACACTGCAAAAAAACATTCCACTGTCCAGAGAACGAACATCAGCCAGGATGACTGTCAGAATTGCCAGTCTGCATGGGCTAGCAGTTAGCGTAGCCTGCCCCGCTTCCGCGTCCTGTCCCCTCTGTGTTTCCTCCAGACCCACCGGACGCAGCAGACTAGGCTCCCCCAGCCGATCCAACGCCAGCTCTCTCAGCCAGACACCCTCGACACACCTCCCCACACTCATCACGACGACCCGAAGACACAGTCAACGCTAGGCGAGGCCGCCACAAGACCACCCTCGGTGTAATTGGAACTGCCGGTCTGCATGGGTTAGCAGTTAGCTTAGCCTGCCCCACTTCAGCGTCCTGTCAGAGCACCCTCTGTGTTTCCTCCGGACCCACCGGACGCAGCAGACCAGGCTCCCCCAGCCGATCCAACGCCAGCTCGCTCAGCCAGACACCCTCGACACACCTCCCCGCACTCATCACGACGACCCTAAGACACAGTCAACTTTAGGCGAGGCCACCGCCAGACCACCCTTGGTGTTATTGGAACTGCCGGTCTACATGGGCTAGCGGTTAGCTTAGCCTGTCCTGCTTCCACATCCTGTCAGAGTGCCCTTGGTGTTACCTATTCGGGCGCAGCTCCAGGCAGGGTCGTGGTCCCTGGGCCCACAAGATGCAGCAGACCGGGCTCCCCGTGCCGATCCAGCGTCAGCTCTCTCACCATCAAACAAAGACAAAACAAACGTCTTTGTCCACGCAGACATGGACAAAGACACTGCATGGACGGCACTGGGTGAGGCCGCTGTAACACTGCATAGACGGCACTGGGTGAGGCCGCTGTAATACTGCATGGACGGCCCTGGGTGAGGCCGCTGTAACACTGCATGGACGGCCCTGGGTGAGGCCGCTGTAACACTGCATGGACGGCCCTGGGTGAGGTCGCTGTAACACTGCATGGACGGCACTGGGTGAGGCCGCTGTAACACTGCATGGACGACACTTGGTGAGGCCGCTGTAACACTGCATGGACGGCCCTGGGTGAGGCCGCTGTAACACTGCATGGACGGCCCTGGGTGAGGCCGCTGTAATACTGCATGGACGGCACTGGGTGAGGCCGCTGTAACACTGCATGGACGACACTGGGTGAGGCCGCTGTAACACTGCATGGACGACACTGGGTGAGGCCGCTGTAACACTGCATGGACGACACTTGGTGAGGCCGCTGTAACACTGCATGGACGGCCCTGGGTGAGGCCGCTGTAACACTGCATGGACGGCTCTGGGTGGGGCCGCTGTAACACTGCATGGACGGCACTGGGTGAGGCCGCTGTAACACTGCATGGACGGCACTGGGTGAGGCCGCTGTAACACTGCATGGACGACACTGGGTGAGGCCGCTGTAACACTGCATGGACGGCACTGGGTGAGGCCGCTGTAACACTGCATGGACAGCCCTGGGTTAGGCCGCTGTAACACTGCATGGACGGCCCTGGGTGAGGCCGCTGTAACACTGCATGGACGACACTGGGTGAGGCCGCTGTAACACTGCATGGACGACACTTGGTGAGGCCGCTGTAACACTGCATGGACGGCCCTGGGTGAGGCCGCTGTAACACTGCATGGACGGCTCTGGGTGAGGCCGCTGTAACACTGCATGGACGGCACTGGGTGAGGCCGCTGTAACACTGCATGGACGGCACTGGGTGAGGCCGCTGTAACACTGCATGGACGACACTGGGTGAGGCCGCTGTAACACTGCATGGACGGCCCTGGGTGAGGCCGCTGTAACACCGCATGGACGGCCCTGGGTGAGGCCGCTGTAACACTGCATGGACTGCCCTGGGTGAGGCCGCTGTAACACTGCATGGACGGCCCTGGGTGAGGCCGCTGTAACACTGCATGGACGGCCCTGGGTGGGGCCGCTGTAACACTGCATGGACGGCCCTGGGTGGGGCCGCTGTAACACTGCATGGACGGCCCTGGGTGAGGCCGCTGTAACACTGCATGGACGGCACTGGGTGAGGCCGCTGTAACACTGCATGGACGGCCCTGGGTGAGGCCGCTGTAACACTGCATGGACGGCACTGGGTGAGGCCGCTGTAACACTGCATGGACGACACTGGGTGAGGCCGCTGTAACACTGCATGGACGGCTCTGGGTGAGGCCGCTGTAACACTGCATGGACGGCACTGGGTGAGGCCGCTGTAACACTGCATGGACGGCACTGGGTGAGGCCGCTGTAACACTGCATGGACGACACTGGGTGAGGCCCCTGTAACACTGCATGGACGACACTGGGTGAGGCCCCTGTAACACTGCATGGACGGCCCTGGGTGAGGCCGCTGTAACACTGCATGGACGGCCCTGGGTGAGGCCGCTGTAACACTGCATGGACGGCCCTGGGTGAGGCCGCTGTAACACTGCATGGACGGCCCTGGGTGAGGCCGCTGTAACACTGCATGGACGGCCCTGGGTGAGGCCGCTGTAACACTGCATGGACGGCCCTGGGTGAGGCCGCTGTAACACTGCATGGACGGCAGTGGGTGAGGCCGCTGTAACACTGCATGGACGACACTGGGTGAGGCCGCAGTAAACGTGAATTCGCGCCGCCATCTTCCCCTTTTACAAATTTATGTGTCGATTAATTGATTCAAAGAATGCACTTATAATGGTTTTAACGGAGCCCACACAAAGTGACACAAGGTACTCCTCTTTTTTCTGGAAACCTTGGAATAAATCTCTGTATAGGTTTTAATCATTGTGGACTTGTGAACTGCTGCTTTAGCTATATTTTTGTGTTGTCCTGCGTTGTATTTTTGTTGTTTTCTTAATATGGACGTATGTGTCTGAATAAAATAAGATTTGATTTATTATTTCATATTGGCTTAAACAGAAGCAGACAGCTGAGTTAACATAGTGGATGGGGGAGGGGGTATTCACACCTACATTCAGGTCAACGGCTGTTCAAATTGCATGTTCTCCCCGTGTCTGTGTGGGTTTCCTCCCGCCATAAAAAATACATGCATGTTGGGGTTAATACTCCTGCATGTGCCCCTGAGCAAGGCAATAGAAAGAAGAACTGCAGTTGGCCCCCGGGTGCTGCAGCTGCCCTCTGCTCCTATACAATAGGATGGTTACATGCAGAGAACACATTAACTGTAAAAATACAATGACAAATCAAGTGGCTTTCTGGCTTTGTTCGTAAACACTCACTCTTCACGTTAATGGTTCCCACTGGGTTTTTGCCCTAAGACACGAGCCGAATAAATGGGTCCGCTAACTGGACTCTGTATCTCGGAATTCAGCCATTAAGAAGTTATCAAGTAGACTTAATTGATTCGTTGTCAAAAAGACTTAATTGATTAAGCCATTAACTCAATTGGCAACTTTTGTATGGGTCAGAAAGCAGAGATATGAACCCACCACCTCTGTCTGAGTAACGCCAACTTCTCAGACAGTGGACTGTAGCTCTTAATTGACCTTTCTGAAAGTCGAATTTTGGTTTATGGCCATGAAATAATAAACCTCATAACTTCAGAACAGCAGGGCCACGGTATCGTCCAATAAAAACTCTACAACGAGTTTGTCAGCCAACATTTATACACGGACAGGTCCACTCTTTTGTCCTTTCCAGCATGTTTTACTTAAAATGACAGCACATGGGCTTCGACTGAAGGGACGGAAATAGGTAGACCACTTCAGAATTACGTGTCAACTCGTCACGCTGCTGGCAGCTGCGGTATTCAACCACCAGTGGGCGCTACATATACTTGAGTTTGTGCTCAGTGAAACCGTCATTAACAAGACAAACAGGCATGATGTCTGTATGAAGAGCTTCTCTCCATCGGTAGAGAGGAGACGTGTCCAGCTGAAGGACTCCTGTCTCCACTGCTGTGATGGTGGTGGAGCTGCTATCTTCTCCGCTGACAGGTTTTTTGTTGTTCGATGCTTTGTTTTCATCCTTCTTTCCCTCCCTCCCATCAGCATCCTCTGCTCTGTGTTTTCATCTTTCCTTCCCTCCCTCCCATCAGCATCCTCTGCTCTGTGTTTTCATCCTTCCTTCCCTCCCTCCCATCAGCATCCTCTGCTCTGTTTTCATCCTCCCTCCCATCAGCATCCTCTGCTCTGTGTTTTCATTCTTCCTCCCATCAGCATCCTCTGCTCTGTGTTTTCATTCTTCCTTCCCTCCCTCCCATCAGCATCCTCTGCTCTGTGTTTTCATCTTTCCCTCCCTCCCATCAGAATCCTCTGCTCTGTGTTTTCATCCTTCCTTCCCTCCCTCCCATCAGCATCCTCTGCTCTGTGTTTTCATCTTTCCCTCCCTCCCATCAGAATCCTCTGCTCTGTGTTTTCATCCTTCCTTCTCTCCCTGCATCAGCATCCTCTGCTCTGTGTTTTCATCCTTCCTTCCTTCCCTCCATCAGCATCCTCTGCTCTGTGTTTTCATCCTTCCTTCCTTCCCTCCATCAGCATCCTCTGCTCTGTGTTTTCATCCTTTCCTCCCTCCTATCAGCATCCTCTGCTCTGTGTTTTCGTCCTTTCCTCCCTCCCATCAGAATCCTCTGCTCTGTGTTTTCATCCTACCTTCCCTCCCTCCCTCCCTCCCTCCCTCCCATCAGCATCCTCTGCTCTGTGTTTTCATCCTTCCTTCTCTCCCTCCATCAGCATCCTCTGCTCTGTGTTTTCATCCTTCCTTCCTTCCCTCCATCAGCATCCTCTGCTCTGTGTTTTCATCCTTCCTTCCTTCCCTCCATCAGCATCCTCTGCTCTGTGTTTTCATCCTTTCCTCCCTCCCATCAGCATCCTCTGCTCTGTGTTTTCATCCTTCCCTCCCTCCCATCAGCATCCTCTGCTCTGTGTTTTCATCCTTCCCTCCCTCCCATCAGCATCCTCTGCTCTGTGTTTTCATCCTTCCTTCCTTCCCTCCATCAGCATCCTCTGCTCTGTGTTTTCATCCTTCCTTCCTTCCCTCCATCAGCATCCTCTGCTCTGTGTTTTCATCCTTTCCTCCCTCCCATCAGCATCCTCTGCTCTGTGTTTTCATCCTTTCCTCCCTCCATCAACATCCTCTGCTCTGTGTTTTCATCCTTTCCTCCCTCCCATCAGCATCCTCTGCTCTGTGTTTTCATCCTTCCCTCCCTCCCTCCCATCAGCATACTCTGCTCTGTGTTTTCATCCTTCCTTCTCTCCCTCCATCAGCATCCTCTGCTCTGTGTTTTCATCCTTCCTTCCTTCCCTCCATCAGCATCCTCTGCTCTGTGTTTTCATCCTTCCTTCCTTCCCTCCATCAGCATTCTCTGCTCTGTGTTTTCGTCCTTTCCTCCCTCCCATCAGCATCCTCTGCTCTGTGTTTTCATCCTTTCCTCCCTCCCATCAGCATCCTCTGCTCTGTGTTTTCATCCTTCCCTCCCTCCCATCAGCATCCTCTGCTCTGTGTTTTCATCCTTTCGTCCCTCCCATCAGCATCCTCTCTTCTGTGTTTTCATCCTTTCCTCCCTCCCATCAGCATCCTCTGCTCTGTGTTTTCATCCTTTCCTCCCTCCATCAGCATCCTCTGCTCTGTGTTTTCATCCTTTCCTTCCCTCCCATCAGCATCCTCTGCTCTGTGTTTTCATCCTTTCCTCCCTCCATCAGCATCCTCTGCTCTGTGTTTTCATCCTTTCCTCCCTCCCATCAGAATCCTCTGCTCTGTGTTTTCATCCTTCCTTCCCTCCCTCCCTCCCATCAGCATCCTCTGCTCTGTGTTTTCATCCTTCCTTCTCTCCCTCCATCAGCATCCTCTGCTCTGTGTTTTCATCCTTCCTTCCTTCCCTCCTTCAGCATCCTCTGCTCTGTGTTTTCATTCTTCCTTCCTTCCCTCCATCAGCATCCTCTGCTCTGTGTTTTCATCCTTTCCTCCCTCCCATCAGCATCCTCTGCTCTGTGTTTTCATCCTTTCCTCCCTCCCATCAGCATCCTCTGCTCTGTGTTTTCATCCTTTCCTCCCTCCCATCAGCATCCTCTGCTCTGTGTTTTCATCCTTCCTTCCCTCCCTCCCTCCCTCCCTCCCATCAGCATCCTCTGCTCTGTGTTTTCATCCTTCCTTCTCTCCCTCCATCATCATCCTCTGCTCTGTGTTTTCATCCTTCCTTCCTTCGCTCCATCAGCATCCTCTGCTCTGTGTTTTCATCCTTCCTTCCTTCCCTCCATCAGCATCCTCTGCTCTGTGTTTTCATCCTTTCCTCCCTCCCATCAGCATCCTCTGCTCTGTGTTTTCATCCTTTCCTCCCTCCCATCAGCATCCTCTGCTCTGTGTTTTCATCCTTCCCTCCCTCCCATCAGCATCCTCTGCTCTGTGTTTTCATCCTTCCTTCCTTCCCTCCATCAGCATCCTCTGCTCTGTGTTTTCATCCTTCTTTCCTTCCCTCCATCAGCATCCTCTGCTCTGTGTTTTCATCCTTTCCTCCCTCCCATCAGCATCCTCTGCTCTGTGTTTTCATCCTTTCCTCCCTCCATCAGCATCCTCTGCTCTGTGTTTTCATCCTTTCCTCCCTCCCATCAGCATGCTCTGCTCTGTGTTTTCATCCTTCCCTCCCTCCCTCCCATATGCATACTCTGCTCTGTGTTTTCATCCTTCCTTCTCTCCCTCCATCAGCATCCTCTGCTCTGTGTTTTCATCCTTCCTTCCTTCCCTCCATCAGCATCCTCTGCTCTGTGTTTTCATCCTTCCTTCCTTCCCTCCATCAGCATTCTCTGCTCTGTGTTTTCATCCTTTCCTCCCTCCCATCAGCATCCTCTGCTCTGTTTTTTCATCCTTTCCTCCCTCCCATCAGCATCCTCTGCTCTGTTTTTTCATCCTTCCCTCCCTCCCATCAGCATCCTCTGCTCTGTGTTTTCATCCTTTCGTCCCTCCCATCAGCATCCTCTGCTCTGTGTTTTCATCCTTTCCTCCCTCCCATCAGCATCCTCTGCTCTGTGTTTTCATCCTTTCCTCCCTCCATCAGCATCCTCTGCTCTGTGTTTTCATCCTTTCCTCCCTCTCTCCCATCAGCATCCTCTGCTCTGTGTTTTCATCCTTTCCTCCCTCCATCAGCATCCTCTGCTCTGTGTTTTCATCCTTTCCTCCCTCCCATCAGAATCCTCTGCTCTGTGTTTTCATCCTTCCTTCCCTCCCTCCCTCCCATCAGCATCCTCTGCTCTGTGTTTTCATCCTTCCTTCTCTCCCTCCATCAGCATCCTCTGCTCTGTGTTTTCATCCTTCCTTCCTTCCCTCCATCAGAATCCTCTGCTCTGTGTTTTCATCCTTCCTTCCCTCCATCAGCATCCTCTGCTCTGTGTTTTCATCCTTCCTTCCTTCCCTCCATCAGCATCCTCTGCTCTGTGTTTTCATCCTTCCTTCCTTCCCTCCATCAGCATCCTCTGCTCTGTGTTTTCATCCTTTCCTCCCTCCCATCAGCATCCTCTGCTCTGTGTTTTCATCCTTCCCTCCCTCCCATCAGCATCCTCTGCTCTGTGTTTTCATCCTTTCCTCCCTCTCTCCCATCAGAATCCTCTGCTCTGTGTTTTCATCCTTCCTTCCCTCCCTCCCATCAGCATCCTCTGCTCTGTGTTTTCATCCTTCCTTCCTTCCCTCCATCAGCATCCTCTGCTCTGTGTTTTCATCCTTTCCTCCCTCCCATCCGCATCCTCTGCTCTGTGTTTTCATCCTTTCCTCCCTCCATCAACATCCTCTGCTCTGTGTTTTCATCCTTTCCTCCCTCCCATCAGCATCCTCTGCTCTGTGTTTTCATCCTTCCCTCCCTCCCTCCCATCAGCATACTCTGCTCTGTGTTTTCATCCTTCCTTCTCTCCCTCCATCAGCATCCTCTGCTCTGTGTTTTCATCCTTCCTTCCTTCCCTCCATCAGCATCCTCTGCTCTGTGTTTTCATCCTTCCTTCCTTCCCTCCATCAGCATTCTCTGCTCTGTGTTTTCGTCCTTTCCTCCCTCCCATCAGCATCCTCTGCTCTGTGTTTTCATCCTTTCCTCCCTCCCATCAGCATCCTCTGCTCTGTGTTTTCATCCTTCCCTCCCTCCCATCAGCATCCTCTGCTCTGTGTTTTCATCCTTTCGTCCCTCCCATCAGCATCCTCTCTTCTGTGTTTTCATCCTTTCCTCCCTCCCATCAGCATCCTCTGCTCTGTGTTTTCATCCTTTCCTCCCTCCATCAGCATCCTCTGCTCTGTGTTTTCATCCTTTCCTTCCCTCCCATCAGCATCCTCTGCTCTGTGTTTTCATCCTTTCCTCCCTCCATCAGCATCCTCTGCTCTGTGTTTTCATCCTTTCCTCCCTCCATCAGAATCCTCTGCTCTGTGTTTTCATCCGTCCTTCCCTCCCTCCCTCCCATCAGCATCCTCTGCTCTGTGTTTTCATCCTTCCTCCTCTCCCTCCATCAGCATCCTCTGCTCTGTGTTTTCATCCTTCCTTCCTTCCCTCCTTCAGCATCCTCTGCTCTGTGTTTTCATTCTTCCTTCCTTCCCTCCATCAGCATCCTCTGCTCTGTGTTTTCATCCTTTCCTCCCTCCCATCAGCATCCTCTGCTCTGTGTTTTCATCCTTTCCTCCCTCCATCAACATCCTCTGCTCTGTGTTTTCATCCTTTCCTCCCTCCCATCAGCATCCTCTGCTCTGTGTTTTCATCCTTCCCTCCCTCCCTCCCATCAGCATACTCTGCTCTGTGTTTTCATCCTTCCTTCTCTCCCTCCATCAGCATCCTCTGCTCTGTGTTTTCATCCTTCCTTCCTTCCCTCCATCAGCATCCTCTGCTCTGTGTTTTCATCCTTCCTTCCTTCCCTCCATCAGCATTCTCTGCTCTGTGTTTTCGTCCTTTCCTCCCTCCCATCAGCATCCTCTGCTCTGTGTTTTCATCCTTTCCTCCCTCCCATCAGCATCCTCTGCTCTGTGTTTTCATCCTTCCCTCCCTCCCATCAGCATCCTCTGCTCTGTGTTTTCATCCTTTCGTCCCTCCCATCAGCATCCTCTCTTCTGTGTTTTCATCCTTTCCTCCCTCCCATCAGCATCCTCTGCTCTGTGTTTTCATCCTTTCCTCCCTCCATCAGCATCCTCTGCTCTGTGTTTTCATCCTTTCCTTCCCTCCCATCAGCATCCTCTGCTCTGTGTTTTCATCCTTTCCTCCCTCCATCAGCATCCTCTGCTCTGTGTTTTCATCCTTTCCTCCCTCCCATCAGAATCCTCTGCTCTGTGTTTTCATCCTTCCTTCCCTCCCTCCCTCCCATCAGCATCCTCTGCTCTGTGTTTTCATCCTTCCTTCTCTCCCTCCATCAGCATCCTCTGCTCTGTGTTTTCATCCTTCCTTCCTTCCCTCCTTCAGCATCCTCTGCTCTGTGTTTTCATTCTTCCTTCCTTCCCTCCATCAGCATCCTCTGCTCTGTGTTTTCATCCTTTCCTCCCTCCCATCAGCATCCTCTGCTCTGTGTTTTCATCCTTTCCTCCCTCCCATCAGCATCCTCTGCTCTGTGTTTTCATC
Organism: Lampris megalopsis; assembly: GCA_022114975.2. Classification (NCBI taxonomy): domain Eukaryota; kingdom Metazoa; phylum Chordata; class Actinopteri; order Lampriformes; family Lampridae; genus Lampris; species Lampris megalopsis. Next base: position 1,381,907 of record JAJHIY020001135.1, on the reverse strand, counting down.
CTTTCCTCCCTCCCATCAGCATCCTCTGCTCTGTGTTTTCATCCTTCCTTCCCTCCCTCCCTCCCTCTCTCCCTCCCTCCCATCAGCATCCTCTGCTCTGTGTTTTCATCCTTCCTTCTCTCCCTCCATCATCATCCTCTGCTCTGTGTTTTCATCCTTCCTTCCTTCGCTCCATCAGCATCCTCTGCTCTGTGTTTTCATCCTTCCTTCCTTCCCTCCATCAGCATCCTCTGCTCTGTGTTTTCATCCTTTCCTCCCTCCCATCAGCATCCTCTGCTCTGTGTTTTCATCCTTTCCTCCCTCCCATCAGCATCCTCTGCTCTGTGTTTTCATCCTTCCCTCCCTCCCATCAGCATCCTCTGCTCTGTGTTTTCATCCTTCCTTCCTTCCCTCCATCAGCATCCTCTGCTCTGTGTTTTCATCCTTCTTTCCTTCCCTCCATCAGCATCCTCTGCTCTGTGTTTTCATCCTTTCCTCCCTCCCATCAGCATCCTCTGCTCTGTGTTTTCATCCTTTCCTCCCTCCATCAGCATCCTCTGCTCTGTGTTTTCATCCTTTCCTCCCTCCCATCAGAATCCTCTGCTCTGTGTTTTCATCCCTCCTTCCCTCCCTCCCTCCCATCAGCATCCTCTGCTCTGTGTTTTCATCCTTCCTCCTCTCCCTCCATCAGCATCCTCTGCTCTGTGTTTTCATCCTTCCTTCCTTCCCTCCTTCAGCATCCTCTGCTCTGTGTTTTCATTCTTCCTTCCTTCCCTCCATCAGCATCCTCTGCTCTGTGTTTTCATCCTTTCCTCCCTCCCATCAGCATCCTCTGCTCTGTGTTTTCATCCTTTCCTCCCTCCCATCAGCATCCTCTGCTCTGTTTTCATCCTTCCTTCTCTCCCTCCCATCAGAATCCTCTGCTCTGTGTTTTCATCCTTCCTTCCCTCCCTCCCTCCCTCCCTTCCATCAGCATCCTCTGCTCTGTGTTTTCATCCTTCCTTCTCTCCCTCCATCATCATCCTCTGCTCTGTGTTTTCATCCTTCCTTCCTTCGCTCCATCAGCATCCTCTGCTCTGTGTTTTCATCCTTCCTTCCTTCCCTCCATCAGCATCCTCTGCTCTGTGTTTTCATCCTTTCCTCCCTCCCATCAGCATCCTCTGCTCTGTGTTTTCATCCTTCCTTCTCTCCCTCCATCATCATCCTCTGCTCTGTGTTTTCATCCTTCCTTCCTTCGCTCCATCAGCATCCTCTGCTCTGTGTTTTCATCCTTCCTTCCTTCCCTCCATCAGCATCCTCTGCTCTGTGTTTTCATCCTTCCTTCCTTCCCTCCATCAGCATCCTCTGCTCTGTGTTTTCATCCTTTCCTCCCTCCCATCAGCATCCTCTGCTCTGTGTTTTCATCCTTTCCTCCCTCCATCAGCATCCTCTGCTCTGTGTTTTCATCCTTTCCTCCCTCCCATCAGCATCCTCTGCTCTGTGTTTTCATCCTTCCCTCCCTCCCTCCCATATGCATACTCTGCTCTGTGTTTTCATCCTTCCTTCTCTCCCTCCATCAGCATCCTCTGCTCTGTGTTTTCATCCTTCCTTCCTTCCCTCCATCAGCATCCTCTGCTCTGTGTTTTCATCCTTCCTTCCTTCCCTCCATCAGCATTCTCTGCTCTGTGTTTTCATCCTTTCCTCCCTCCCATCAGCATCCTCTGCTCTGTGTTTTCATCCTTTCCTCCCTCCCATCAGCATCCTCTGCTCTGTTTTTTCATCCTTCCCTCCCTCCCATCAGCATCCTCTGCTCTGTGTTTTCATCCTTTCGTCCCTCCCATCAGCATCCTCTGCTCTGTGTTTTCATCCTTTCCTCCCTCCCATCAGCATCCTCTGCTCTGTGTTTTCATCCTTTCCTCCCTCTCTCCCATCAGCATCCTCTGCTCTGTGTTTTCATCCTTTCCTCCCTCCATCAGCATCCTCTGCTCTGTGTTTTCATCCTTTCCTCCCTCCATCAGCATCCTCTGCTCTGTGTTTTCATCCTTTCCTCCCTCCCATCAGCATCCTCTGCTCTGTGTTTTCATCCTTCCCTCCCTCCCTCCCATATGCATACTCTGCTCTGTGTTTTCATCCTTCCTTCTCTCCCTCCATCAGCATCCTCTGCTCTGTGTTTTCATCCTTCCTTCCTTCCCTCCATCAGCATCCTCTGCTCTGTGTTTTCATCCTTCCTTCCTTCCCTCCATCAGCATTCTCTGCTCTGTGTTTTCATCCTTTCCTCCCTCCCATCAGCATCCTCTGCTCTGTGTTTTCATCCTTTCCTCCCTCCCATCAGCATCCTCTGCTCTGTTTTTTCATCCTTCCCTCCCTCCCATCAGCATCCTCTGCTCTGTGTTTTCATCCTTTCGTCCCTCCCATCAGCATCCTCTGCTCTGTGTTTTCATCCTTTCCTCCCTCCCATCAGCATCCTCTGCTCTGTGTTTTCATCCTTTCCTCCCTCTCTCCCATCAGCATCCTCTGCTCTGTGTTTTCATCCTTTCCTCCCTCCATCAGCATCCTCTGCTCTGTGTTTTCATCCTTTCCTCCCTCCCATCAGAATCCTCTGCTCTGTGTTTTCATCTTTCCCTCCCTCCCCTCAGAATCCTCTGCTCTGTGTTTTCATCCTTCCTTCTCTCCCTGCATCAGCATCCTCTGCTCTGTGTTTTCATCCTTCCTTCCTTCCCTCCATCAGCATCCTCTGCTCTGTGTTTTCATTCTTCCTTCCTTCCCTCCATCAGCATCCTCTGCTCTGTGTTTTCATCCTTTCCTCCCTCCCATCAGCATCCTCTGCTCTGTGTTTTCATCCTTTCCTCCCTCCCATCAGCATCCTCTGCTCTGTTTTCATCCTTCCTTCTCTCCCTCCCATCAGCATCCTCTGCTCTGTGTTTTCATCCTTTCCTCCCTCCCATCAGCATCCTCTGCTCTGTGTTTTCATCCTTTCCTCCCTCCCATCAGCATCCTCTGCTCTGTGTTTTCATCCTTCCCTCTCTCCCATCACCATCCTCTGCTCTGTGTTTTCATCCTTCCTTCCTTCCCTCCATCAGCATCCTCTGCTCTGTGTTTTCATCCTTTCCTCCCTCCCTCCCATCAGAATCCTCTGCTCTGTGTTTTCATCCTTCCTTCCTTCCCTCCATCAGCATCCTCTGCTCTGTGTTTTCCTCCTTTCCTCCCTCCCATCAGCATCCTCTGCTCTGTGTTTTCCTCCTTTCCTCCCTCCCTCCATCAGCATCCTCTGCTCTGTGTTTTCATCCTTTCCTCCCTCCCATCAGCATCCTCTGCTCTGTGTTTTCATCCTTCCCTCCCTCCCATCAGCATCCTCTGCTCTGTGTTTTCATCCTTCCTTCCTTCCCTCCATCAGCATCCTCTGCTCTGTGTTTTCATCCTTTCCTCCCTCCCATCAGCATCCTCTGCTCTGTGTTTTCATCCTTTCCTCCCTCCCTCCATCAGCATCCTCTGCTCTGTGTTTTCATCCTTTCCTCCCTCCCATCAGCATCCTCTGCTCTGTGTTTTCATCCTTCCCTCCCTCCCATCAGCATCCTCTGCTCTGTGTTTTCATCCTTTCCTCCCTCTCTCCCATCAGAATCCTCTGCTCTGTGTTTTCATCCTTCCTTCCTTCCCTCCATCAGCATCCTCTGCTCTGTGTTTTCCTCCTTTCCTCCCTCCCATCAGCATCCTCTGCTCTGTGTTTTCCTCCTTTCCTCCCTCCCTCCATCAGCATCCTCTGCTCTGTGTTTTCATCCTTTCCTCCCTCCCATCAGCATCCTCTGCTCTGTGTTTTCATCCTTCCCTCCCTCCCATCAGCATCCTCTGCTCTGTGTTTTCATCCTTTCCTCCCTCTCTCCCATCAGAATCCTCTGCTCTGTGTTTTCATCCTTCCTTCCTTCCCTCCATCAGCATCCTCTGCTCTGTGTTTTCCTCCTTCCCTCCCTCCCATCAGCATCCTCTGCTCTGTGTTTTCCTCCTTTCCTCCCTCCCATCAGCATCCTCTGCTCTGTGTTTTCATCCTTCCCTCCCTCCCATCAGCATCCTCTGCTCTGTTTTCATCCTTCCTTCCCTCCCTCCCTCCCATCAGCATCATCTGCTCTGTGTTTTCATCCTTCCTTCCCTCCCTCCCATCAGCATCCTCTGCTTTGTGTGAGTGTGTGTTGATGTTGCACAGCATGCCCCACACATCATGTGTAACACGAGGCATACAGGATTACTGTGTTTGTGTTGTAATTTTAAAAACCTGAACGCATTACTAAAGTGTGTGTGTGTGTGTGTGTGTGTGTGTGTGTGTGTGTGTGTGTGTGTGTGTGTGTGTGTGTGTGTGTGTGTGTGTGTGTGTGTGTATGTGCTCCTCTCCCAACCTGGTTGCAACCCTCCTGCTTTTAGCTCGCTGCCACTGCCTAGCCCTTGTGGTGAACAGGGAAGCATCCTAGCGTGTAAGCCTTCCCTTGCTAGTACATAGCCTCTCCTTCACCAAGACTCCTGCCATGCCTCCCCACGGCCACACATGGAAACTGGGGTCGGGTGGCCCCATGCTAACTTGGCAGGGGATCTTGGAGCAGCAGTGGGCCCCAGAGATATGGTGTGCAGGCCCACCCTGGTGGACATGCCCTGGCACCCATCAACCACCTGAGTCCCTGACCTCACAGAGCCTGGCGGCGATGGAGTATCCAGTGACGTGAGCAGGTCTGAATGAGCTGGGAGCTCTTAGGTGGAACTCTACACACCAGCGGCACAGGGCTAGGATCACTAGCAGCTGGGATTGAGTGGCACCTGTTTCCGGCAGACCCCTGTGTGTCTGAGCAGCCTTATTTAGGGACTGCACTACTCACCCCCTTTGGGGAACGGCCTAGAAAAGGTGCCTGGGCAGGAAACCACACCTGCCGGGCCATTCCACTATATGGTCGAAAAACACACTATAGTACTATTAAGAATTGCAGCATGGAACATAAGGACACTCCTGGACTTCAGCCATGGTACAGACAGACCTCCACGCAGAGCAGCTGCAGAGAGTGTGTGCTCCTGTGTATTAATGACAAAACACTACGTTTGAAGTGATATTTTCGATTTGGTTTAAAGCCAAAAAACACGGAAAAATCAAATAAGCAGTTTCAAAGCAAACATCAAGTCTCTCTGTACTATCAGGTGAGAGATTATCCTGGGGACAGGAGAGGAAGGCAGGCAGGCAGGTGAGAGAGGATCCTGGGGACAGGGGAGGAAGGCAGGCAGGCAGGTGAGAGATGATCCTGGGGATAGGGGAGGAAGGCAGGCAGGTGAGAGATGATCCTGGGGACAGGAGAGGAAGGCAGGCAGGTGAGAGATGATCCTGGGAACAGGAGAGGAAGGCAGGCAGGTGAGAGATGATCCTGGGGATAGGAGAGGAAGGCAGGCAGGTGAGAGATGATCCTGGGGACAGGGGAGGAAGGCAGGCAGGCAGGTGAGAGATGATCCTGGGGACAGGAGAGGAAGGCAGGCAGGTGAGAGATGATCCTGGGGACAGGAGAGGAAGGCAGGCAGGTGAGAGATGATCCTGGGGACAGGAGAGGATGGCAGGCAGGCAGGTGAGAGATGATCCTGGGGATAGGGGAGGAAGGCAGGCAGGTGAGAGATGATCCTGGGGATAGGAGAGGAAGGCAGGCAGGCAGGTGAGAGATGATCCTGGGGATAGGGGAGGAAGGCAGGCAGGTGAGAGATGATCCTGGGGACAGGAGAGGAGGGCAGGCAGGCAGGTGAGAGATGATCCTGGGGACAGGAGAGGAAGGCAGGCAGGCAGGTGAGAGATGATCCTGGGGATAGGGGAGGAAGGCAGGCAGATGAGAGATGATCCTGGGGACAGGAGAGGAAGGCAGGCAGGTGAGAGATGATCCTGGGGACAGGAGAGGATGGCAGGCAGGCAGGTGAGAGATGATCCTGGGGATAGGGGAGGAAGGCAGGCAGGTGAGAGATGATCCTGGGGACAGGAGAGGAAGGCAGACAGGCAGGTGAGAGATGATCCTGGGGGGATAGGGGAGGAAGGCAGGCAGGTGAGAGATGATCCTGGGGACAGGGGAGGAAGGCAGGCAGGTGAGAGATGATCCTGGGGATAGGGGAGGAAGGCAGGCAGGTGAGAGATGATCCTGGGGATAGGAGAGGAAGGCAGGCAGGTGAGAGATGATCCTGGGGACAGGGGAGCAAGGCAGGCAGGCAGGTGAGAGATGATCCTGGGGACAGGAGAGGAAGGCAGGCAGGTGAGAGATGATCCTGGGGACAGGACAGGAAGGCAGGCAGGTGACAGATTATCCTGGGGACAGGAGAGGAAGGCAGGCAGGTGAGAGATGATCCTGGGGACAGGAGAGGAAGGCAGGCAGGCAGGTGAGAGATGATCCTGGGGATAGGGGAGGAAGGCAGGAAGGTGAGAGATGATCCTGGGGACAGGAGACGAAGGCAGGCAGGCAGGTGAGAGATGATCCTGGGGACAGGAGAGGAAGGCAGGCAGGTGAGAGATGATCCTGGGGACAGAGGAGGAAGGCAGGCAGGCAAGTGAGAGATGATCTTGGGGATAGGAGAGGAAGGCAGGCAGGTGAGAGATGATCCTGGGGACAGGAGAGGAAGGCAGGCAGGTGAGAGATGATCCTGGGGACAGGAGAGGAAGGCAGGCAGGTGAGAGATGATCCTGGGGACAGGAGAGGATGGCAGGCAGGCAGGTGAGAGATGATCCTGGGGATAGGGGAGGAAGGCAGGCAGGTGAGAGATGATCCTGGGGATAGGAGAGGAAGGCAGGCAGGCAGGTGAGAGATGATCCTGGGGATAGGGGAGGAAGGCAGGCAGGTGAGAGATGATCCTGGGGACAGGAGAGGAGGGCAGGCAGGCAGGTGAGAGATGATCCTGGGGACAGGAGAGGAAGGCAGGCAGGCAGGTGAGAGATGATCCTGGGGATAGGGGAGGAAGGCAGGCAGATGAGAGATGATCCTGGGGACAGGAGAGGAAGGCAGGCAGGTGAGAGATGATCCTGGGGACAGGAGAGGATGGCAGGCAGGCAGGTGAGAGATGATCCTGGGGATAGGGGAGGAAGGCAGGCAGGTGAGAGATGATCCTGGGGACAGGAGAGGAAGGCAGGCAGGCAGGTGAGAGATGATCCTGGGGGGATAGGGGAGGAAGGCAGGCAGGTGAGAGATGATCCTGGGGACAGGGGAGGAAGGCAGGCAGGTGAGAGATGATCCTGGGGATAGGGGAGGAAGGCAGGCAGGTGAGAGATGATCCTGGGGATAGGAGAGGAAGGCAGGCAGGTGAGAGATGATCCTGGGACATGAGAGGAAGGCAGGCAGGTGAGAGATGATCCTGGGGACAGGAGAGGAAGGCAGGCAGGTGAGAGATTATCCTGGGGACAGGAGAGGAAGGCAGGCAGGCAGGTGAGAGATGATCCTGGGGACAGGAGAGGAAGGCAGGCAGGTGAGAGATGATCCTGGGGATAGCGGAGGAAGGCAGGCAGGTGAGAGATGATCCTGGGGATAGGGGAGGAAGGCAGGCAGGTGAGAGATGATCCTGGGGACAGGAGACGAAGGCAGGCAGGCAGGTGAGAGATGATCCTGGGGATAGGGGAGGAAGGCAGGCAGGTGAGAGATGATCCTGGGGATAGGAGAGGAAGGCAGGCAGGCAGGTGAGAGATGATCCTGGGGATAGGGGAGGAAGGCAGGCAGGTGAGAGATGATCCTGGGGACAGGAGAGGAGGGCAGGCAGGCAGGTGAGAGATGATCCTGGGGACAGGAGAGGAAGGCAGGCAGGCAGGTGAGAGATGATCCTGGGGATAGGGGAGGAAGGCAGGCAGATGAGAGATGATCCTGGGGACAGGAGAGGAAGGCAGGCAGGTGAGAGATGATCCTGGGGACAGGAGAGGATGGCAGGCAGGCAGGTGAGAGATGATCCTGGGGATAGGGGAGGAAGGCAGGCAGGTGAGAGATGATCCTGGGGACAGGAGAGGAAGGCAGGCAGGCAGGTGAGAGATGATCCTGGGGGGATAGGGGAGGAAGGCAGGCAGGTGAGAGATGATCCTGGGGACAGGGGAGGAAGGCAGGCAGGTGAGAGATGATCCTGGGGATAGGGGAGGAAGGCAGGCAGGTGAGAGATGATCCTGGGGATAGGAGAGGAAGGCAGGCAGGTGAGAGATGATCCTGGGACATGAGAGGAAGGCAGGCAGGTGAGAGATGATCCTGGGGACAGGAGAGGAAGGCAGGCAGGTGAGAGATTATCCTGGGGACAGGAGAGGAAGGCAGGCAGGCAGGTGAGAGATGATCCTGGGGACAGGAGAGGAAGGCAGGCAGGTGAGAGATGATCCTGGGGATAGCGGAGGAAGGCAGGCAGGTGAGAGATGATCCTGGGGATAGGGGAGGAAGGCAGGCAGGTGAGAGATGATCCTGGGGACAGGAGACGAAGGCAGGCAGGCAGGTGAGAGATGATCCTGGGGATAGGGGAGGAAGGCAGGCAGGTGAGAGATGATCCTGGGGATAGGGGAGGAAGGCAGGCAGGTGAGAGATGATCCTGGGGACAGGAGAGGAAGGCAGGCAGGCAGGTGAGAGATGATCCTGGGGATAGGGGAGGAAGGCAGGCAGGTGAGAGATGATCCTGGGGACAGGAGAGGAGGGCAGGCAGGTGAGAGATGATCCTGGGGACAGGAGAGGAAGGCAGGCAGGTGAGAGATTATCCTGGGGACAGGAGAGGATGGCAGGCAGGCAGGTGAGAGATGATCCTGGGGATAGGGGAGGAAGGCAGGCAGGTGAGAGATGATCCTGGGGACAGGAGAGGAAGGCAGGCAGGCAGGTGAGAGATGATCCTGGGGATAGGGGTGGAAGGCAGGCAGGTGAGAGATGATCCTGGGGACAGGGGAGGAAGGCAGGCAGGTGAGAGATTATCCTGGGGACAGGAGAGGATGGCAGGCAGGTGAGAGATGATCCTGGGGATAGGGGAGGAAGGCAGGCAGGTGAGAGATGATCCTGGGGACAGGAGAGGAAGGCAGGCAGGCAGGTGAGAGATGATCCTGGGGATAGGGGTGGAAGGCAGGCAGGTGAGAGATGATCCTGGGGACAGGGGAGGAAGGCAGGCAGGTGAGAGATGATCCTGGGGATAGGGGTGGAAGGCAGGCAGGTGAGAGATGATCCTGGGGACAGGGGAGGAAGGCAGGCAGGTGAGAGATGATCCTGGGGACAGGAGACGAAGGCAGGCAGGTGAGAGATGATCCTGGGGATAGGGGAGGAAGGCAGGCAGGTGAGAGATGATCCTGGGGACAGGAGAGGAAGGCAGGCAGGCAGGTGAGAGATGATCCTGGGGATAGGGGTGGAAGGCAGGCAGGTGAGAGATGATCCTGGGGACAGGGGAGGAAGGCAGGCAGGTGAGAGATGATCCTGGGGACAGGAGACGAAGGCAGGCAGGTGAGAGATGATCCTGGGGATAGGGGAGGAAGGCAGGCAGGTGAGAGATGATCCTGGGGATAGGAGAGGAAGGCAGGCAGGTCAGAGATGATCCTGGGACATGAGAGGAAGGCAGGCAGGTGAGAGATGATCCTGGGGACAGGAGAGGAAGGCAGGCAGGTGAGAGATTATCCTGGGGACAGGAGAGGAAGGCAGGCAGGCAGGTGAGAGATGATCCTGGGGACAGGAGAGGAAGGCAGGCAGGTGAGAGATGATCCTGGAGATAGCGGAGGAAGGCAGGCAGGTGAGAGATGATCCTGGGGATAGGGGAGGAAGGCAGGCAGGTGAGAGATGATCCTGGGGACAGGAGACGAAGGCAGGCAGGCAGGTGAGAGATGATCCTGGGGATAGGGGAGGAAGGCAGGCAGGTGAGAGATGATCCTGGGGATAGGAGAGGAAGGCAGGCAGGTGAGAGATGATCCTGGGGACAGGAGAGGAAGGCAGGCAGGTGAGAGATGATCCTGGGACATGAGAGGAAGGCAGGCAGGTGAGAGATGATCCTGGGGATAGGAGAGGAAGGCAGGCAGGTGAGAGATGATCCTGGGGATAGGAGAGGAAGGCAGGCAGGCAGGTGAGAGATGATCCTGGGGATAGGGGAGGAAGGCAGGCAGGTGAGAGATGATCCTGGGGACAGGAGAGGAAGGCAGGCAGGCAGGTGAGAGATGATCCTGGGGATAGGGGAGGAAGGCAGGCAGGTGAGAGATGATCCTGGGGACAGGAGAGGAAGGCAGGCAGGTGAGAGATGATCCTGGGGACAGGAGAGGAAGGCAGGCAGGTGAGAGATTATCCTGGGGACAGGAGAGGATGGCAGGCAGGCAGGTGAGAGATGATCCTGGGGATAGGGGAGGAAGGCAGGCAGGTGAGAGATGATCCTGGGGACAGGAGAGGAAGGCAGGCAGGCAGGTGAGAGATGATCCTGGGGATAGGGGAGGAAGGCAGGCAGGTGAGAGATGATCCTGGGGACAGGGGAGGAAGGCAGGCAGGTGAGAGATGATCCTGGGGACAGGAGACGAAGGCAGGCAGGCAGGTGAGAGATGATCCTGGGGATAGGGGAGGAAGGCAGGCAGGTGAGAGATGATCCTGGGGATAGGAGAGGAAGGCAGGCAGGTGAGAGATGATCCTGGGGACAGGAGAGGAAGGCAGGCAGGTGAGAGATGATCCTGGGGATAGCGGAGGAAGGCAGGCAGGTGAGAGATGATCCTGGGGATAGGGGAGGAAGGCAGGCAGGTGAGAGATGATCCTGGGGACAGGAGACGAAGGCAGGCAGGCAGGTGAGAGATGATCCTGGGGATAGGGGAGGAAGGCAGGCAGGTGAGAGATGATCCTGGGGATAGGAGAGGAAGGCAGGCAGGTGAGAGATGATCCTGGGGACAGGAGAGGAAGGCAGGCAGGTGAGAGATGATCCTGGGACATGAGAGGAAGGCAGGCAGGTGAGAGATGATCCTGGGGATAGGAGAGGAAGGCAGGCAGCTGAGAGATGATCCTGGGGATAGGAGAGGAAGGCAGGCAGGCAGGTGAGAGATGATCCTGGGGATAGGGGAGGAAGGCAGGCAGGTGAGAGATGATCCTGGGGACAGGAGAGGAAGGCAGGCAGGCAGGTGAGAGATGATCCTGGGGATAGGGGAGGAAGGCAGGCAGGTGAGAGATGATCCTGGGGACAGGAGAGGAGGGCAGGCAGGTGAGAGATGATCCTGGGGACAGGAGAGGAAGGCAGGCAGGTGAGAGATTATCCTGGGGACAGGAGAGGATGGCAGGCAGGCAGGTGAGAGATGATCCTGGGGATAGGGGAGGAAGGCAGGCAGGTGAGAGATGATCCTGGGGACAGGAGAGGAAGGCAGGCAGGCAGGTGAGAGATGATCCTGGGGATAGGGGTGGAAGGCAGGCAGGTGAGAGATGATCCTGGGGACAGGGGAGGAAGGCAGGCAGGTGAGAGATGATCCTGGGGACAGGAGACGAAGGCAGGCAGGTGAGAGATGATCCTGGGGATAGGGGAGGAAGGCAGGCAGGTGAGAGATGATCCTGGGGACAGGAGAGGAAGGCAGGCAGGCAGGTGAGAGATGATCCTGGGGATAGGGGTGGAAGGCAGGCAGGTGAGAGATGATCCTGGGGACAGGGGAGGAAGGCAGGCAGGTGAGAGATGATCCTGGGGACAGGAGACGAAGGCAGGCAGGTGAGAGATGATCCTGGGGATAGGGGAGGAAGGCAGGCAGGTGAGAGATGATCCTGGGGATAGGAGAGGAAGGCAGGCAGGTCAGAGATGATCCTGGGACATGAGAGGAAGGCAGGCAGGTGAGAGATGATCCTGGGGACAGGAGAGGAAGGCAGGCAGGTGAGAGATTATCCTGGGGACAGGAGAGGAAGGCAGGCAGGCAGGTGAGAGATGATCCTGGGGACAGGAGAGGAAGGCAGGCAGGTGAGAGATGATCCTGGGGATAGCGGAGGAAGGCAGGCAGGTGAGAGATGATCCTGGGGATAGGGGAGGAAGGCAGGCAGGTGAGAGATGATCCTGGGGACAGGAGACGAAGGCAGGCAGGCAGGTGAGAGATGATCCTGGGGATAGGGGAGGAAGGCAGGCAGGTGAGAGATGATCCTGGGGATAGGAGAGGAAGGCAGGCAGGTGAGAGATGATCCTGGGGACAGGAGAGGAAGGCAGGCAGGTGAGAGATGATCCTGGGACATGAGAGGAAGGCAGGCAGGTGAGAGATGATCCTGGGGATAGGAGAGGAAGGCAGGCAGGTGAGAGATGATCCTGGGGATAGGAGAGGAAGGCAGGCAGGCAGGTGAGAGATGATCCTGGGGATATGGGAGGAAGGCAGGCAGGTGAGAGATGATCCTGGGGACAGGAGAGGAAGGCAGGCAGGCAGGTGAGAGATGATCCTGGGGATAGGGGAGGAAGGCAGGCAGGTGAGAGATGATCCTGGGGACAGGAGAGGAAGGCAGGCAGGTGAGAGATGATCCTGGGGACAGGAGAGGAAGGCAGGCAGGTGAGAGATTATCCTGGGGACAGGAGAGGATGGCAGGCAGGCAGGTGAGAGATGATCCTGGGGATAGGGGAGGAAGGCAGGCAGGTGAGAGATGATCCTGGGGACAGGAGAGGAAGGCAGGCAGGCAGGTGAGAGATGATCCTGGGGATAGGGGAGGAAGGCAGGCAGGTGAGAGATGATCCTGGGGACAGGGGAGGAAGGCAGGCAGGTGAGAGATGATCCTGGGGACAGGAGACGAAGGCAGGCAGGCAGGTGAGAGATGATCCTGGGGATAGGGGAGGAAGGCAGGCAGGTGAGAGATGATCCTGGGGATAGGAGAGGAAGGCAGGCAGGTGAGAGATGATCCTGGGGACAGGAGAGGAACGCAGGCAGGTGAGAGATGATCCTGGGACATGAGAGGAAGGCAGGCAGGTGAGAGATGATCCTGGGGACAGGAGAGGAAGGCAGGCAGGTGAGAGATTATCCTGGGGACAGGAGAGGAAGGCAGGCAGGCAGGTGAGAGATGATCCTGGGGACAGGAGAGGAAGGCAGGCAGGTGAGAGATGATCCTGGGGATAGCGGAGGAAGGCAGGCAGGTGAGAGATGATCCTGGGGATAGGGGAGGAAGGCAGGCAGGTGAGAGATGATCCTGGGGATAGGGGAGGAAGGCAGGCAGGTGAGAGATTATCCTGGGGACAGGAGAGGAAGACAGGCAGGTGAGAGATTATCCTGGGGACAGGAGAGGAAGACAGGCAGGTGAGAGATTATCCTGGGGACAGGAGAGGAAGGCAGGCAGGTGAGAGATTATCCTGGGGACAGGAGAGGAAGACAGGCAGGTGAGAGATTATCCTGGGGATAGGGGAGGAGACAGTGATTAGCACAGGATAACATGAGAAAAACAGGTAAACAATGCAGAAGGAATAATTTCCAATTAGAAAGGCCTGAAGTGTTTTATTACCAACTGTTGCTGAGGCAACGATCTGGCGATGAGTGGGTGAAGAGACGGGGTAGCTATAGTGCAGGGGTTGATGAACTTGATAGAAGACAGTTGTGGATGAGCAGGGGAGGGGGGGAGAGAGAAGGAGTGCCACACCCACACCAAGCAGAAATACAGGGAGACACAGGGAAAACTGGGTGGCACAGACCCCATAGCCATTACAGTATCCTCCCTCCCCCTCCTCAATGGGTGCCTCCAGGCGACCTGCTGGGATTGTCAGGGTGCTACCGGTGGATAACCGTACCCATCCCAGGCAACCAGATATTTGTAGCCCTGGCCTTGTTGACGTACATCCAGCAGCTACCGGACAGTAAAGGCTGGGTGGTTATCAATAATTGGGGGGGGGGGCACAGATGGCTGGTGGAGACAGGCTGAACTTGGGAAACATGAAAACGTGAAAGGTGGGATAGATTCTCATGGATCTGGGCAACTTCAGTCTAACAACAGAGGGATTGGTAAGGCTGTCGATTTCAAATGGGTCAATATAACGGGAGGAAAGTTTCCTAGATTCAGTCTTCAAAGGGGTGTCTTTAGAACAAAGCCAGACCCTCTGGTCTAGCTGGTAGTTGGGTGCCAGTATCCTGTGACGATCAGCAAAGCATCAATTGTGGTCCACTGAACGGAACAGGGTGGAGCGGATGTTTCTCCAAACCTTACAGCAGCTGCGGATATGGCTATGGATGGAGGGAACGGTGATTTCCTCCCCTTGGCTGGAAAATGAGGTGGTAATTAACCCAAGGGGCCTTCAAATGGGGACATCCCTGTGGCAGCACAGGACAAGAAGTTGTGCATGTACTCATTCTAGGGCAGGTGGTTCCTCCTGGAAGATATTCTAGGTGGTAACACAATGGAGCGCTGCCTCCAGGTCTTGATTGGCCCATTCCATCTGCCTTTTGATCTGGGGTGGTACCCAGAAGTCAGGCTCACTGAGGCTCCGAGGGCCTGATAGAAGGCCTTCCAGACTTGGGAGATTAATTGGAGACCTCTTTTTGCCTTACTAATAAATGATCTGATTCTTGAACATAGTTTTGATATGACTGGGTTATGTGAAACATTGCTGAAACCAAATGTTTTCCTTCCCTTAAATGAAGCGTCCCCACCTGACTATACTTATGCCCATGAAGCTCGGGCAAATAAACAAGGTAAGGCTGTCACCTTAACATTTAATTCAATTTTAAATTTAACTTCTAAGCTTGAATCAAAATTCCAGTCTTTTGAGGCTCTTGTTCTAAGTCCATCTCCTCAGCCATGAACAGACTCAGCTCAGTCCAGATTGTGATACTCTATCGAGCTCCTGGCCCTTACTCACTATTTCTTGAAGAATTTGGAGAATTTATCTCAGGTCTTGTTACTCATTCTAATGAGATTCCAAATCTTGATGAATTCAGTATACATCTGAATAAGGCTGCTGATCCTCTAAGTAAAGCCTTTCTGGCACTAGTTGAAAATTTTGGCTTTGTTCAATTTGTTCAAGAGTTGACTCAGTGCAGTGGTATCATCCTTGTTTTTGTTTTGTCTAAAGGGATAGCTGTTTCTGATCTGAATATCTTGCCAATCACATCTGCTGTGTCAGATAATTTTCTCATTAAATTCAAACCATTATTGGCCTGTCCTGTTAACAAATGTAATTTCACTCGCCACATTGGTCCCTCCACTGTAGCTGCATTTGGTCAGCAGCTGCCTGAGGTCTTGGGTCCTTTCACTGTAGAGACTGACTCTGTTTAAAATTTCACTAGTGATTTGACTGTGACCCTCTCTACTCTCCTCGATTCAGTTGCACTGCTGACTACCAGAGCTAGGTGACTAAAGAGGTCTACAACCTGGTTTAATGATGAAACACGTGCTCTTAAGCGGGCCTGCAGGAGACTGGAACGTAAATGGCAAAAATCAAAATTGGAAGTTTTTTACCCATCTTGGCATGAATGTTTATTGAAATGCATGCGTGCTTTAGCTGCTGCGAAAGCAGCCTATCTCTCTTGCTTAATCAATATTAATAAATATAATCCAAGATTTCTCTTTGACCCTATAGCTAAAATTAATGCTCACCATTCACAGCCCATGAGTGTCTAGATTTTTTTTTCTGCAATAAGGTTGATGAGATCATAAACAAAATTAATTCTTAAACTCAAGCTACTCCTGCAGATCCTGTCTTACCAAATTCAAATCTATACAATGAGTCACTGATAGTCCCTGTTATTACAGCTTTTGAGACTATCTCTCTTATCACTCTGGTTTAGATGCTGACACGAGCCAAGTCAAAGTATTGACTAAGCTCGTGTCAGCATCTAAACCAACAACTTGCCTACTTGACCCTTTCCCATCAAAACTTTTTAAAGACCTCCGGCCTTTCCTTGGACCTACAATGCTAGATATTGTTAATTTATGACTTACTACTGGCACTGCTCCCAGCAGTTTAAGACAGCTGTGGTTAAACCTCTACTTAAGAAACTGCACCTCAATCCAGGGTCTCTTAATAACTGTCAACCAGTCTTTAATCTTCCATTCTTTTCTTAAGTACTAGAGAGAGTTGTGTATCAACAACTTTCAACCCATATAGAAGAAAACCAACTATATGAACCTTTTCATTCAGCTTTCAGGCCCCATCACTCCACTGAAACTTCTCTGATCAGAGTGGTGAATGATCTTCTACTAGATATGGACTCTGATTCCACCTGTTTTTCTACTACTTGACCTCAGTGCAGCCTTTGATACCATTAATCTCTGTATGCTATTCGACATTATAAATTGTAATTTTAGTGTCTCTGGTTTAGCTCTCTCTTGGCTTAAGTCCTACTTATCTGGTAGATCACATTGTGTGTGCTATAATAATAATAATAATAATAATAATAATAACAATGATATAATAATATAAATTTTCTGACGTTAAATATGGTGTACCTCAGGGCTCAGTTCTTGGCCCTCTACTTTCCTCTCTTAATATTTCACCTCTTGGCCAAATTACATGCAGTCATGGGATACATTTCCATTGCTATGCGGATGATACTCAGTTGTATGTGCCTGTAAGGGCTGATGATCATACTCAAATGATTAACTTAGAGGCCTCCTTGGCTACTGTAAAAATTTGGATATCACTAAATTTCCTGCTTTTAAATTTAGATAAAACTGAGATGTCGGTTGTTGGCCCTGCTAGACACAGACAACAATTTGATCAGTAACAATGACAATCGACAACTCTGTGATTTCAGAAAGTGTGGCAGCCAAAAATCTTGGTGTTACGTTTGATCCCAGCTTTTCCATTGACAAGTACATTACAGGAATCACCAAGAGTGCCATTTTTCACTTATGTAACATAGCTAAAATGTGGTCTTTCCTGTCCATGGCTGACGCAGAGACTCTAATACATGCATTTGTTTCTTTCAGACTTGATTACTGTAATGTTCTGTTTTCAGGTCTACCACATGCTAGTACTAAAGGTCATCAGATGGTGCAAAATCCTACAGCTAGAATCCTAAGTAAAACTAGAAAATTTGACCATATTACTACAATTCTTTCCTCCCTTCACTGGATTCCTATCTATGTTAGATCAGACTTCAAGGTGCTCCTGCTGACTCATAAAATCCTAAATGGATTGTCCCGTCACACCTGTCTGATCTCCTTAAACTATACATTCCGTCTTGAGCTCTCCACTCTCAAAATACAGGGCTCCATGTGTACCAAATTGTAAAAAGAAGTCAGTTGGTGGCAGGGTCTTTTCCTATCGGGTCCCATCCTTGTGGAATAACCTGACTGCTGCTGTCGAACAATTAATTTGATGAGTCCTTTAAATTCAAACCTAAAACTCATCTTCTTTTTTTGCCTTAACCTACAATTAGTTGCCTTTAAATTGAGTACTTAAAGACCTCTACTGCATTGTACGTTGGTTCTGTCTCAGTTAATTTAGTAAGCATTGTTCCACTGACGACAGTAGAGAGTATAGCATATACATTGACTATTACAAACTGTTGTCCTCTCACATGTCTTCTCTCTCTCTCTCTAAATGATGTCTTCTCCTTTCTCTTCTCCTGTGTAAGTGAATGGTGTGATGTGAGTCTCCCCCATGTGCATGTGTAGTGTGTCTTCTGCCCATGTCTCCATGATGATGGTGGTCACCACCTGGACACTGCTTGGCATCCTCCTCATCATTATTTTTAATATATCTCACCGAAGTAACTTATTCAGTCTCAACTGACTGCAGGTATCCCCACCCTTATGAACAGCACAGTGGCATAATGACTGAAAAAAGTGATCGGTTCCATAGGCAAATTACCCTAACCATTAACTAGAGTTACAATGGCCATGTGTACTTTTCACAGAGGATTGGGGAATAGTTGCAATCACAGCGTTGTAAGATGGCGACAGATGTACTCTTATCTCCCCCCCACACACACACACAAACACACACAGTTTAAGGATTGTAATTCCCTCTTCACGTAGATGGCCTCTTTGACTCTCCGTTTCAACCAGCGTTCTTACTTGGACGATCTGACCATCCACAGTAGCAGCTGGGAACAGCATTTGCTGCAGGTGGCGGTGGTGCTCGAGTCTCTGAGGTAGCCGGGGATCATGGCCAACCCAAATAAGTGCATGGTCAAGTGAAGGGAGGTACAGTATCTGGGGTACCACTTAGGTGGCGGGCTGGTACATCCCCAGATAGATAAGACTGCAGCAATTGTGGCCTGCCCAAGGCCTAAGACTAAAAAGCAGGTGAGGGCATTCCTGGGAGTGGCCGGCTATAATCATTGGTGGTCACTCGGGGTCGAGTATGACTGTCCTCCTTCTGGATCCCTCTGGGTCCTCGGGTGGCTGTAGAGGCCAATCTTGGAGCCACATAATGGGAGGGTGCCTGCGCGTGACAGGTTTTTACGTGGAGTGGCTGATGCGCCTGCAGCCACTACACGGCCCTTGACAGGGGGTGGCCAGAGTCCAATGGCATGGAAAACCAAGACAATTGGGGACCACACCCTGTTGTAGCTTCCAACTGCCTTCACTGCCATTGTGACCTGGAGACATCTTCCGCCAGTTCCACCGTTGAGGTCTTTGTTGTTGTTTGTTCCCCATGATTAGTCTGCCTTGGGTGACCCTACCAGGAGCCAAGCTCTGGACGGCATAGCTCTTGGGATCATTGGTACATGCAAGCTTCTCCACCATGGCAAGATAGCGATCCAGGAGAAGGCCGGCTATAACAGCTGATTCATCCTCACCTTTGTGGAGCTGACCAGTCCCCAGACCGACCTCACCCAAAACGCTGCCTCAGATCCAATCCAGTGGATGGAGCACTGTCAGGTGGTGTTCGAGAGGATTAAACAAATTCTCTGTGGGGAGCCACTGCTCAGAACTCCTAACTTGTCTCTCCCTTTTGTCTAGCAGACCTACATATCGGACAAAGGGCTGGGGGCCATTTTGTCCCAGGGGGTGGGGGAGTCGATCACCTGGTGCTGTACACAAGCTGCAGGCTGGCTGGGAGAGAACAGAAGTACAGCACTGTGGAAGTGCAGTGGAGCAGAAAAGGAGTGCCTGGTCATCAGATGGGTGGTCAGCGACCTCCACTTCTACCTCCTGAGCCACTCCTTCTCCCTCTGTTCAGACCATACTCTGCTCCAGTGTCTCCACTGCATGATCACTCGCTTGTATCTTGCCTTACAGCTGTTTAAATGCAAGGTGGTCCGTAAGCCTGAGAGGCAGATGGTTGTGGCCGATTTCCTCTTTCACTCAGGGTGGGGGAGCTGGCTGTCGGCTGGATGTAGGACCTGGCCTAAGTTGGGCAGTGGGGTATGTGGGAGTGGAGTGTGGTTTAGCCTCAGCTACAAGACGTGATGATTGATGGCTGATTAATGATCAGCCTCAGGTGTGCAAGTCTAACAACGTGCTCTTTATATTCTACAGTCAAGCTGGGCCTGGACTGACACTGACTGACACAAAAGAGACATGTCAAGAGAACACAGGAAACTAGACATGGATAAAAGGAGACAGAGACAAAGAAAGATGGAGATGAGAGAGCAAGTCCACAGCACTGCTCAGCACTGGC
>JAJHIY020001135.1:1182500-1357500 GCA_022114975.2 Lampris megalopsis | reverse complement strand
CCAGGATGTTGTGTGTACACATACAGTGATCCAGCCAGGATGCTGTGTGTACATGTACAGTGATCCAGCCAGGATGTTGTGTGTACACGTACAGTGATCCAGCCAGGATGTTGTGTGTACATGTACAGTGACCCAGCCAGGATGTTGTGTGTACATGTACAGTGATCCAGCCAGGATGTTGTGTGTACATGTACAGTGGTCCAGCCAGGATGTTGTGTGTACATGTACAGTGATCCAGCCAGGATGTTGTGTGTACACATACAGTGGTCCAGCCAGGATGCTGTGTGTACACGTACAGTGATCCAGCCAGGATGCTGTGTGTACATGTACAGTGATCCAGCCAGGATGTTGTGTGTACACATACAGTGATCCAGCCAGGATGTTGTGTGTACACATACAGTGATCCAGCCAGGATGCTGTGTGTACATGTACAGTGGTCCAGCCAGGATGTTGTGTGTACACATACAGTGATCCAGCCAGGATGCTGTGTGTACATGTACAGTGATCCAGCCAGGATGTTGTGTGTACACGTACAGTGATCCAGCCAGGATGTTGTGTGTACACGTACAGTGATCCAGCCAGGATGTTGTGTGTACATGTACAGTGACCCAGCCAGGATGTTGTGTGTACATGTACAGTGATCCAGCCAGGATGCTGTGTGTACATGTACAGTGGTCCAGCCAGGATGCTGTGTGTACACATACAGTGATCCAGCCAGGATGCTGTGTGTACATGTACAGTGATCCAGCCAGGATGCTGTGTGTACACATACAGTGATCCAGCCAGGATGTTGTGTGTACACATACAGTGGTCCAGCCAGGATGCTGTGTGTACATGTACAGTGGTCCAGCCAGGATGCTGTGTCATGCTTCACTGGTATATGTGTAGATATCTACTGGCAGCAGCACTTTACTAGAAAGAACCAACTTGTAATCTTGCCAAATCGGATGAGGTGTTGACCAAATAAGGAGTTATTATCTGTGATATCAGCATCCATGTCTCCCACAACAAATCTACATGTATATGCACTCTCTTTAATAAAGGCACTAATAAATGCGAGCCTACTAATGTATTCATCCTCATTTTGATAACATTCATAGGGAGTGTAAACATTTAAAATTATAAAGACATTCTTGTTATGTACCACTTTGATGGCTATGCACCAGTCCACCTCTCATCTAGTCCCGTGTCGGCGCCGGAACAAATCTGGCGGCCGGGCCTCCGGTTTTCACGGGGGCGGGGGGCATGAGCATTAGGGCTGTCAAATTTACATTCTATATTTGAATATTCTTCGAGTGTGAAATTTTTTATTAATTATTTGCTAAATTAACCTTGGAATGTGCGCTTAGAGTCCTTACTTGTGCTCTGCTCCCCCCCCCCGTTGTTTTCCATTCGCGCACACAGACGCTACAAGCGGATCGTAGCCATTTTCTTATATCCATCACGATTTTACAGTTAGCTAGCTAGCTAGCTAGCTCCGTCGATTTTGCCGCGTTTTTAAACTATCCTTTTCCTGTGTGTCACACGCAATGACCACCGGAATGGACAAAATCACACACTGATGTTCCGCTCCGGTGTCCCGCTAACCCCGCTCCTCCACAAGCACGAAATTTAAGCAATTTATTTCATTGATTATTATTATTATTGATTATGTATTTAAATGTGCTATGTGCATTAATTAATTTTAATTTTTACATGATGTTTAAGTACTAATTTTCACATCATCACTGGGTAATTGGCGGGGGGGCACAACTTTCATTTGGGGGGGGCGAGGCCCGGCCAATGGCCCCCCCCCCCCGTAGCGCCGACACTGATCTAGCCACACTGATCAGTGGATCATACTTCTTGTGCCAGAGAATGCCCCCCCCAGGTATTCTGCCACGCACTATCCCCATGCTTAGGTCTGTTGTGGACTCCCCTGCCCCATGGATATCATTACTAACAGAATTAAGTTTGTCTAAATCTGGTTTAGCTAATAAAGTCTCTTGTATACACAAGATATCAGCGTTCTCCGGGAGCTGGTCTGTAACAACACGTTGCGCTTTGTCCCCTGCGCTCTGACCAAGGCTCAAGCCAGGCGAGTTATATGACCCAACTCTCATGAACCACAAACTAAATCTCCACTGCATCAGATGCCCAGCCTCAGGTACGTGCACATTCCTTGCGGCAATAAGCGTTTTTGCATCCGCTGGCCCTGCAATAGACCTGGGTTTGTGCGCCTCAGAGAAACGCCGCACAAAAATCCCTTCTGGCCAAAGCTGTGGATCATCATTTTCCCCACATCATTGTGTTGTGTCTGGTTGGGTGGTGTTATGCCCAAGTCTGACTTGTATGGTTGAGTACTAGCAGTTACTGTGGCTTTGAGAGGGGCGGGGAGCAGTGTGATTTACGGCAAGGTGAAAAGTGTCGTGAGTTGATGTTGGTTAAGTAAACGTTGTAAACTACTAATAAGGCACGTTAGTCCCTAGCTAACGGGTCTGACCCTTTAGCCGAGCGGTTAGTGATGTCGCCTTGTGGTGCAGTACACCCCGTATCGAATCCCGCACCGGGCAAGAAAATAACCGGTTACAACGTTATAAACGTGGCTCCCGGTGTGGTCACTGATTTGACTGAACATAATATTTGGCGAGCTCGGATGGCTGGCTTGGTTCTGTCGCCGCCGCCACCTTTCCTACCCGTTCCCGGTGACCCAGCTGTTCCCTGGGACCGATGGATATCGTCGTTTGATGACTATTTACTAGCTCTGGGGCATTCGGATTTAGCAGCAGCAGCTAGGAAGTGTGCACTTTTGCGGCACTGCCTCGGTCAGGAGGGGCAACGTATTTTCTCTACACTCTCGGTGGCGGATGACACCTACGCTGCGGCTACCAACGCACTACAGTCGCATTTCAGCTGAGGAGGGAGCCGACGCATGCACCGGTTTGAGTTTCGTCAGAGAGCCCAGAAGTCTGGTGAGTCAGTGGGCCAGTTCGTGTCTGCCTTACGTGGGCTAGCAAAGCATTGTGACTTCGGGGCTTTGGAGGATGGACTTATAGTTGATCAGCTAATGGAGAAAACGTCTTGTGCTCAGCTGAGGGAAAGACTGCTACTCGAACCAGACTCCATGACATTATCTGACGCTATAGTGATTGGGAAGCAGTTGGAAACGGCTCTGCTGGAAGCCTACAAGTTCTCTCGCGCTGTGCAGGAGCCCGTGACGTCACTGCTACCGGCAGTTCACCGCTACCTACTGTTGCCCAGGAGACGGCAGGGGCGGCTGACATGGACAGTGACAGGTTTGGTGTGCAAAGAGTGGTAGACAGGGGTCTAGGGAGAGTGGGCCCAAGCGTTGTACTAACTGTGGCTCCCCAAAGCATGTATCTCGGGACAAATCATGTCCTGCCCTGGGCAAGCGCTGCCATCACTGCAACAAGAACAAGATGAATCACTTTGCAAGCTGGTGCCCCCCCTGCAGACCCACAGGCTGCTGCAGTTCCTATCAACACAGTTCAGAGCCAGTGGGCCTCATTCAGCCACTGCACAGGCCTTGTGGGCGGAGCCTACATCCGCTCCTTGTTGACACGCGCCCGAGCCTCCCTCCGCTGTGCTTGCGTCCAGGTCCAAGGCTCCAGGCGCTGGCGTCATTCTCTCCTCACCACGACCCTGGGCCTCCTCACTGACCTGGGAAGTGAGCGTACATCTACCGCTTAAATCAGGCCCCTCCAGGCCCAAGGCTGTTGATTAATATCCACTGTTACCGTACGGAGACCCTCGCAGACATTTGTCTGCTCCAACATCACTTCTTTCATGGTAGAAACATCCGACTTTAGACTTTCAATTTTGCTAAGCAGGCAAGAAACGTCAAGGCTGTTGAACGTCACAGGTGGAAGCTCGTCTAGGTGGTGTGACACAAAGCGAGGGATGTTTTCGCCAACCTCGTTAAGTAATTTTAGTATTTTACCTTTCTTGTTTTAGGAGTAATCCTGGGCGGGGACAAAGTTCCTTGGCGGGGGTAGGCACTTCGGGGCTCAGGCCGCCGAAGTTCAGCCTTTAAAGTGATACTGACACCAAATTCTGAGAATTCCTATTGATAGGATGTGTTCCGAGTTGGAATGTGACCACGGAGAAATTCAGTGCCCAAAACAGCGCGTCTGCGGCCACTCGAGAGAGATCTGTGATTGACTGGAGATGGTGTCCAGTGACAAACTGTGCCGGTGGATAAGTAGACACCAGTCAATTTGCATACAGTGATCCACAGCCCTCTGGATCCATGTCAAACGGCACCTCGCTACCGCTCATGTTTAAAACCCTAACATAAAAACTTTATATCCACGTACCTGTGCGTTATTGTTGTTTGTAACAGATTTTGAGTTATGAAGTCAAAATACTCACGGAATTGTGATATTAATCGACGTTTATCGGTCAGTTATCATGTGGTCGCACATGAGTGGAAGCGCGGTGACGTTTGAAATGGAGTTGTTATGGCCCGCCCACCCCGCGCCGGCAGCCAATCAGCTCGTCAGGGCCGGGCTTAGCCGTCAGGGCTGGGCTTAAGTTTGCTGGTCTCCCAGCGCCAGTTCGTGCCGTAACCTCCTCGCAGTCTTCCCTTCCGGTGCATTTCTCTCCGAGTTTACCTCAGCCCTTGGTTTATGGTTTTCTTTGCAAAGTTTCCCTGTGGAAGTATCCTGCCGCGTTCCCAGTTTGGATTACCCGTGCGTTTTTTTCCTTGGACTTCCCGTTTTCTTGTCGCTCATTGCCCTCCTGTGTTTGACCGTTGTACGAGCAAGTAATAAAGTACGCCAGTTTCGGCTAACCCCATCTCTGTCTGGTGTCGTGCGCTTGGGGTCTTCCACAAACCCTAACAGTACGAACTGACCATGACGACCCCAGCCGGCACAGAGAGCGTACCGACCAGTCCGGTTCAAGCAGCTCTCATCAGACAGATCCAACTGACCAACTCCCACACCCAGCAGCTAGAGGCGGCCTCTGCTGCGGTGAGGGATCCTCGGACTCAGATCCAGCCCCTCCAGGCCTGTGTGGGCAACCTAACGAGCCAGCAGGCGGCGTTGGCGAGCCAACAAGCAGAGATCCTGCGGCAGTTGCAGACCATCACGGCGGCTTTCACCATCCAGCCGCCGGGCCAGCCTGCCCCTGGAGTCGTGGGTAACCCGCCCCCTGAGCCCGCTGCCCCAGTTAACCCTGTCGGGCTCAACCCAGTTCCCCGGGAGCCCTGCCTCTCCAGCCCACAACCATTTGATGGCGACTTTGAGACATGTGCGACGTTCATCATGCAGTGTGAGCTGGTCTTCCTACACCAACCCAGCATGTTCATGTCTGATGCTGCCCGTGTCGCTTACGTGACCAACCTGCTCACAGGCCGAGCAGCTCAGTGGGCCACTGCTTCCTGGTACATGAGGGCCAGTTTCTGCCTCACCTACATGGAGTTTGTGGCGGAACTACGGAAGGTTTTGCACCATCCAGTCGGTGGCCAGGACCCTGGTGCTCGGCTGAGCAGTATCCAGCAGGGCAGTGGCATTGTCACAGACTACTCGGTGGAGTTCAGGCTGGCTGCAGCTGAGAGCGGCTGGAACGACCAGTCACTTCAGGTCACCTTCCGGAGAGGTCTCAGCGAGGCTGTCAAGGACCAGTTAGCCACCCGGGAGGTGCCCACCTCCCTCGATGACCTGATCAAACTCGCCATCCGCATCGATGGACGCCTCCGGGAGAGGAGGCGCGAGCGAGCCCTGCGTGGATCCCCGTCCATTCCCCAGTCGTCCAGCACTCCTGACAGGACCCCTACTCCTGCTCGCCCCACTTTCTCTGTGGCCGTTTCTCCCTCCGTGCCCCAGACCATGACGAGGGAGGAACCTATGCAGCTGGGCGCACGTGCCTTAGTCCGGCCGAACGGGAGGCCCGGTTCAAGGCGGGTCAGTGCCTCTACTGTGGCCAGAAGGGACATCTGATCAGCGGTTGCCCCACTCGGCCAAAAGACTAGGCTCACTGGGACCCCGGGAGATCCTAGTGAGCCGCCTTTCCTGTTCCCGCCGTCCTGCCCCACAGAACCATCTGGTTAGTGTTACCCTGGCCTGGGCTGACCAGCGGCTCACGGTGGGTGCACTCCTCGACTCGGGGGCTGATGAGTGTTTCCTGGACTTAGAGTTTGCTGCCCAGGCCAACATCCCGCTAGAGACACTGGAGAAGCCCATGGAGGCCTTCGCGCTGGACGAGCGCTGCCTGGCCAGCGTCACCCAACGCACCCACCCTGTCTCTCTCACCATAGCAGGTAACCATATGGAGAGACTTTGGTTCTTAATCATCCAGTCCCCGTTAGTCCCTGTGATCCTAGGGCGCCCCTGGTTCGTGCAGCATGAGCCACACATCGCCTGGGCCTCTGGTACCATCATGGAGTGGAGCTCCTCCTGTCATGCCCAATGTCTCCAGGCTGCTCCCGGCCCGTTCCCCCGACGTGCCCCTAGTGCCCCTCCTCCCGACCTCTCCTCTGTTCCCCCGGGGTACCATGACCTAGGGGAGGTTTTCAGCAAGACCCGAGCCCAATCTCTTCCTCCTCATCGGCCGTATGACTGTGCTATCGACCTCCACTCTGGGGCACCCCTTCCCAGCAGTCGTCTGTACAGTCTGACCATCCCCGAGAAGGCTGCGATGGACGAGTACATCTCCGAGTCCTTGGCAGCGGGGCTCATTTGGCCCTCGTCCTCCCAGGTGGCAGCTGGATTCTTTATCGTGAAGAAGAAGGGCGGGGACCTCCGACCCTGCATTGACTATCGCCAGCTCAACGAGATAACCGTCAAGAACAAGTACCTGCTTCCTCTCATGAGTTCCACCCTTGAGCCCCTCACCCAGGCTACTGTCTTCAATAAGCTGGACCTCCGGTGTGCCTATCATCTGGTCCGGATCCGGAAGGGGGACGAGTGGAAGACAGCCTTTAAGACGCCCGGGGTCATTATGAATACCTGGTCATGCCGTTCGGCCTGACCAATGCCCCGGCGGTATTCCAGGCTCTCATGAATGACATTCTCCGCGACATGCTCGACGAGTTTGTGGTGGTCTACCTCGATGACATCCTCATCTTCTCCAGTACCCTCGAGGAACATGTCAAACATGTCCGCCGGGTACTCGAACGTCTCCTCCGGAACGGCTGTTCGTCAAGGCAGAGAAGTGCAGGTTCCATTCCCCTTCCGTTGACTACCTGGGCTTTGTCGTTGAGAGGGGACAGACCCGGGCCGACAACCGCAAGATCTAGGCTGTGGTGGACTGGCCCGATCCCGCATCCCGGAAGGAATTACAGAGCTTCCTCGGGTTTCCGAACTTCTATAGGAGGTTCATCGGGAACTACAGCCGCGTGCCAGAACATCTCACCAGGCTGACCTCCCCCTCCCAGCCGTTCATCTGGTCCCCGGCTGCCCGCTCTGCGTTTCAGTCCCTCAAGGAGAGGTTCACCAGTGCCCCGGTCCTGCTCCACCCCGACCCCAAGAGGCAGTTCATCGTGGAGGTGGACGCTTCAGACACCGGGTTGGGGGCTGTCCTCTCCCAGCGGTCAGCGTCTGACCAGAAGGTCCATCCATTCGCCTTCTTCTCTCGCCGGTTCCTCCCCGCCGAGGAGAACTACTATGTCGGGAACTGGGAGCTGCTGGCAGTGGTGGCTGCTCTGGAGGAGTGGCGCCATTGGCTGGAGGGGGCGGAACAGCCGTTCACCATCTGGACTGATCATAAGAACTTGACGTTCGTCCGAGCAACCAAGCGTCTCAATTGTCGGCAGGCACGGTGGGCCACCTTCTTCAGTCGGTTTGACTTCACGCTGACTTATCGCCCCGGGTCCCGCAACACGAAGGCAGACTCCCTGTCCCGACAACACCCGAGGAGGGAGCCAGTTAGAGAGGAGCCGACTCCCATCCTTCCTGAGGCCAGGGTGGTTGGCGTGGTTACCTGGGGCATCGACACCGTGGTCAGGCAGGCGTTGCGCTCCCATCCCGCCCCGAGCCACGTGCCTCCACGCCGCCTGTTCGTCCCGGACTCACTCCGGTCCCGGGTTCTCAGTGGGGCCATGCCAGTCAGTTTTCTTGCCACCCGGGTGTCCACCGCACCTTCACCTTCCTGGCTCGGCCTTTCTGGTGGCCCACCATGAGGAACGACGTCAGGGACTTTGTAAAGGCCTGATCCGTCTGTGCTCGCAGCAAGGCCTCTCACCAGGCACCCGCGGGTCTGCTGCAACCCCTCCCAACTCCCAGCCGCCCTGGTCCCATGTGGCGTTGGATTTTGTCTCCGGACTGCCCCCATCCCGGGGTAACACTGTGATCCTGACAGTGGTGGACTGCTTAAGTACGGGAGTGCACCTTGTGGCCCTCCCAAAACTCCCATTGGCTTCTAAGATGGCGGACCTCCTGGCGAGCCACGTGTTCCGTCTCCATGGCCTTCCCCTGGACGTCGTCTGGGACCGAGGGCCCCAGTTCGTCTCCCAGGTATGGCGGGCCTTTTATAAGGGGTTGGGTACCTCTGTTAGTCTCTCCTCTCGATATCACCCACAGACTAACGGGCAGATGGAGACGATGAACCAGAGCGTGGAGTCTGCCCTCCGGTGCATTGCCGCCAAGAAGCCCAGCTCCTGGAGTCGGTTCCTCCCCTGGGTCGAGTATGCCATCAACTCCCTGGTCAGCTCTGCCACCGGCCTCTCACCTTTTGAAGTGTCCCTGGGCTACCAGCCGCCTCTCTTTGCTGCGCAGGAGTCGGAAGTGGCAGTTCCCTCCGTGCAGGCCCATCTGAACCGGTGTTGTCGCGTGTGGGAGGTGACCAGAGCTGCTCTGCTCCGGGCAGCTGAGCGCGCCAGTCGGGGAGCCAACCGACGCCGGTCCACAGCGCCTACGTACCAACTAGGCCAAAGGGTGTGGCCGTCCTCGAAGGACCTCCCGCTTCAGGGTTTGTCGGGCCCTTTGAGATCAGGAAGGTGCTCAGTCCCGCGGCGGTGAGTCTGAAGCTTCCGGCTTCCTTGAGGCTCCATCCTGTGTTTCATGTGTCTCGGGTTAAGCCTGTCTCCCACAGTCCTCTAATGCCTACGGCCCCAGCTCCGTCTCCCCCTGAGATCGTGGGTGGGCACCCCCAGTGGAAGGTCCGCTGGCTGCTGGACGTCCGGCGCCGAGGACAGGGGTTCCAGTATTTGGTGGACTGGGAAGGCTATACGGTCCGGAGGACCGTAGCTGGGTCTCCCGCCAGCTCATCCTGGACCCTGGGCTGCTCACTGAGTTTCATCATTCCCATCCCGACAAGCCTGGCAAGTCGCCTGGTGGCTCCCGTGGAGGGCGGGGGTACTGTTACGGCTCGCCTACCCCGCGCCGTGGCCCGCCCACCCACCCCGCGCCGTGGCCCGCCCACCCACCCCGCGCCGGCAGCCAATCAGCTCGTCAGGGCCGGGCTTAGTCGTCAGGGTTGGGCTTAAGTTTGCTGGTCTCCCAGCGCCTCTTGTCAGTTCGTGCCGTAATCTCGTCGCGGGAGTGGCTACTCTTCCCTCCCGGTGCATTTCTCTCCGAGTTTACCCAGCCCTTGGTTTATGGTATTCTTTGCAAAGTTTCCCCGTGGAAGTATGCTGCCGTGTTCCCAGTTTGGATTACCCGCGAGTTTTTTTCCTTGGACTTCCCGTTTTCTTGTCGTTCATTGCCTTCCTATGTCTGACTATTTGTACGCGTAAGGAATAAAGTACGCCAGTTTCGGCTAACCCCATCTCTGTCTGGTGTCGTGCGCTTGGGGTCTTCCACAAACCCTAACAGGAGTAGCCAATAGCTTTGAAGACTTAAAACCACGCCCATTTACGGTTATGATTCAAACTCCCAATGTTAAAAAATGTGTTCAGAAAGGGCACGTCAGTCCCGCTTTAAAGCCGCCCCGAGCCCGGCACGCTCCGAGAAGACGGGTAGGTGAAAGTTCAACTAGGCAGGGACTGGGGAAGTTTGTTTGTTAGGCTAATTATACTTTATTTCCAGCTTGCCGTATTTTGCCATCGGTGGACGCACTTTGAAATTGAGTTAATAAAAAGACAGGTCGAGTGGCTGTAGCGAAGGCTGATTTAAGGCCGTTTGTTTTTCTTGGTTCTGCGCGGACAATCTTCAGCTGCTCCACCTCCTTCCTCGTTTGATTCGCCAGCTCCAAACGAAGCTGGTATGCCT
This sequence comes from Lampris megalopsis, assembly GCA_022114975.2. NCBI lineage: Eukaryota > Metazoa > Chordata > Actinopteri > Lampriformes > Lampridae > Lampris > Lampris megalopsis. Next base: position 1,347,349 of record JAJHIY020001135.1, on the reverse strand, counting down.
CGTCCTGCTTTGCACGGCGCTGCTGTGTGAGGTCAGCGACGGCAGACTCGAGATGTGCAACACTCACCCCCTGCTTCTGGGGCTGGCTTAGGTCCTCCCTAGTCTCTCATCTGGGAAACGACCACCCTCCGACTGCTGTTCTGCCCCTTAGGTTTTAAGGCCTCACAGTCGGCAACTGAATGTCCAGGCTTATGACAAAAGAAACAGTTTCTCTACCTTAGGACTTGGAGGAGGGTACTGATATGTAAAGCCTGGGTAACATGCAAACTGGCAGTTCTGTGGGGAGGAAATATTACGCTGCACAAAGATGTTTTTGTGTGTGAGCGCAAATATGTCCACCAACACCAGCCTGATGCAGGGTGGACGCTTTTTGTTCATACTGCAACTCTAGCTATCGCATTTTAATAGCCGTCTCTGCCTCCAGTTTCTCCAATTCTAACTCCCCGAGAAGGCTGTGTGTTGTGGCTAATGCCCCGCCTCCTGTGGAGCTGCTGGTTGAGTCCAGGGGATTGCAATCCCTCATCAGCTGGGTGTATCATTTGGAGAGAGACGCCCAGCAGTGCCAGTGGGCAATTGTTGGCAGCCAGAGAGAGCTATTGTGTTTGTAATCAATACTCCTTGAGAAGGCGGGTGAACCCTGTCACGAAAGGAGAGGACCCAAGTGCAGACGGTGGAGGCAACAGGTTCAGACACGTCTTTTATGACGAGAAATAGACAAATAGCAGGTCCAGACAGCGGGGAAAGCTCACAGCAGGAACGTGGCAAATTTACACACTGCAGGTACAAAACGGCAGGAAACGACAACGGGGAAAGCTGACAACAGACGCAGCACTCTGGCGACTAGAGAGAGAGTGTGTGTGTGAGTCGAGCCGGCAAAGAGCAGAGCGACCAAAGGGCATAAACTATACCCAGTAGAGGCCCATCAGGGAGGTTAGGCGCAGGTGCGCAGGACAGGGCAGTAACCGGACAGCCAATAGGAGAAAGGGGAGGTGAGTGAAGCCGGGCCATCAGGGTCATTCAGGCACACGGACACAGGTGAACTAAACCACCAATCAGGGGATGAGAGAGCCTAGATCACACACCATGACAAAACCTGTGCTAACTGCTTGAGAAGGCGGGTGAAACATGTGCTAACTGCTTGAGAAGGCGGGTGAAACCTGTGCTAACTGCTTGAGAAGGCGGGTGAAACCTGTGCTAACTCATTGAGAAGGCGGGTGAAACGTGCTGTTGTGTTTGTTTCTTTTTTCAGTCTGATCTGAGTTTGGTACCTAAACCTGGTTAATTAAGAGCCATTGTCTTCAGTTACTCCTTTGTGGTATATATTGGCTTAGGGTTAGCTTTTGTTAATAAACTTGTTTGTTTTTTACACCTGGTTCCACCTCCCACCTTTCTTATTCTCCCCGGATACTTTTCCCCTCATCCCCTGGACCTTTAATGGGGAACGCAACCTATATATATATATATATATATATATATATATATATATATATATATATATATATATATATATACTCACGAATCCAGTGACACTGTCTGTTCCCCTTGTTCACTCTTTTGCTTCTCTACCATTACATCGCTCTCTATCTTTATTCTCTATCGAAACCTTTCCCCTTTTTCATATTCACTTTGAACCTCTTGCTGTCCTTTTTAAACAGCAGCCTTCCTTTCTACCATTTCCTCTGGCAGTGTCTTCCAAACTATGCCTTCTTATCCTTCTCTCTCTCTCTCTCTCTCTGTCTTTCTCTCGTACTTAAAGAATAGGCTCCAACATCCCCGCGACCCTGAGAGCAGGATAAGCGGTTCAGCGGTGCATAAATTGAGGTGTGGGTTGTCTGGAGTTGCTTTTGCTGGTTGCAGCAGAACGTTTAAGCTCTCTGCCTATGCGGATGATGTAGCGGTGTTTGTAAAGGACCAAAGAGATGTTGATGTCTTAGTAAAAAATGTTAACAAGTTTGGTCAGATATCATCAGGGTCAAATGGGGAAATGAGGCGCTGATGGTAGGAGAGGGACTGAACGGTAAGCTCATGTTACCTGGGGGTTGACATGGAAAAGGGGAGGGATGAAATGTCTGGGAGTGTTTGTAGGGAATAAAACTTTTTCAAATAAAAATGGGGAGAATGTTTTGGAAAAAAGTAGAAGGGCGTCTTAAAAAGTGGAAATGAATTCTACCAAAACAGTCATGTAGGGGTTGCATGTTGGTAATCAACAATCTGGTGTCATCGACTCTGCGGCATCGATTAACATGCATTGATCCTCCAGCCAACCTCCTGGCCAAGATTCAGGCTGTGCTGGTGAACTTTTTCAGGGACAAGTTGCACTGGATTCCTCAGAGTGTGCTGACCTTCCTAAAGATGAAGAGGGTGAAGGGCTGATCCATCTGGCCAGCAGAGGTGCAGCCTTCCGCCTCCAGTTCATTCAGAGATTGCTCACTAGGCATAGAGACTTAAAGTGGAGACCAGCAGACTGTGCAATACTTCAACAGTGTTGGGGACTCGGAATAGACTTGCCTTTGTTTTTAATGACTATTAACAACTCAAACCTTAACGGGTGGCCTGGTTTTTATCGTGGGCTCATAACAGTGTGGAATATGTTTAAGAAGGAGAGAACGGGCTGTTCTGACTCTCTGAGCTGGCTTCTAAAAGAGCCGGTGGTGTATGGTGGGTGTATGGACACGTTCTGCGACATCAGACCCACGGTATCAAGGCTGTTCTGCCAGGCAGAGGTCGTCACGTTGGGTCAGGTGGTGGAGCTGGCTGGGCCCAGTCTTGACAACGCTGCTGCACTAGCATCTCACCTGGGAGTGAAATCTTCACGCCTCACTAGTCGGGTACTGTTTAAGTGGAACGGTCAGCTCACAGCAAAACAGCGGGGACTTTTGACATGGTACTGTAGTGGTTTTACTCATCCCAGTTGTGAGGATCCATTTCCTGTTTTAAAAATTGTTCCTGATCTGAAAAAAATAGCGCGGGGCCGCTTTTACATTTGGGATATGTTCTTAATGAGAGGTTGAATGTACTTAAAGGTAAGACCATGTATAGTATGCTGGGAAAAAATCCTGAATAAAGAAAAACTGAGTGGTGGGACTGATACACCCTGGAGAACCCAGCTGGGCTTGGGCTTGGGGGAGAATGTGAAGCCGGTCTGGAGGGGCTTATACAAACCACCGTTAATTAAAAAAGCTGGTGGTCTGCAGTGGAGGGTCTTGCATGGCATAGTGGCGGTCAATGCTTTTGTTTCTGTGCTAGACCCTAATGTGAATGACAACTGTCCCTATTGTGCCCAGAGAGAAACCGTTTTATAGTGTTTTTTAGAATGTGTGAGGCTTACGCCCCTGCTCCTGCTACTAGAACATTTATTTACATCATCTGGGGAACGTTTCTGCAAACAGAATTTTGTTCAACCGTAAAAGATGACCTGGTTGTAGTGTATAGAGATACACACTAAAGCAAATGTTTTTATTTGCAGTAATATGTATTTTATGTTTGACGTCTGACCCTCGATGTCTATTGGTTGTGTATGTTGTATAAATGTACGCGCGCAACTCTGGTCCGCGCGCTTGGAAGAAGACTGAGCAGGAGGGTCACTCGTGTTTCCGTGCCTGCTTAACGCAGTCGTGTTGTAATGTTACTACGGTCTAGCAAATAAAAGAGGAAGACCAAGATACACCTTGATCGTTGTATAATTGTTAGGGTTTGTGGAAGACCCCAAAAACATGACACCAGGCAGAGATAGGGTTCGCCGCAACTGGCGTATTTTATTAGTAGTTCATACAACGGTCGACTCAACACGGAAAACATGCACGGCAACGAAAGGAGCCTGGTAATCCACGTTGTGGGTAGTCCCCAACAAACAGAGAAAGTACAAGAAGACTCACGGGTAATCTAAATTGCGGGTAGTCCCCAACAAACAGAGAAAGTACAAGAAGACTCACGGGGTAATCCGAATTGCGGGTAGTCCCCGACGAACAGAGAAAGTACAAGAAGACTCACGGGGTAATCCGAATTGCGGGTAGTCCCCGACGAACAGAGAAAGTAAGAGACAAACTCACGGGTAATTCACTTTGGGGACGCGGCAGGATGGTTCCGCAGGGAAAAACTCCACAGAGAAAATAGTGAATCCACGGGCTGAGGTAAACTCGGAGGGAATACACAGGGAGGGAAGAGTGACCACTTCGACGAGGAGGTTACGGCACGAACTGGCAGCGAGCTCTGTGAGACCAGCAAATTTGAGCCCAGCCCTAACGATTTAAGCCCAGCCTTGACGAGCTGATTGGCTGCAGGCGCGGGATGGGTAAGCCGTAACAGTACCCTACCCCTCCACCATGCGACTTGCCAGGCTTGTCGGGATGGGAACGATGAAACTCAGTGAGCAACCCAGGGTCCAGGATGAGCTGGCGGGAGACCCAGCTACGTTCCTCCGGACCGTAGCCCTCCCAGTCCACCAAATACTGGAACCCCCGTCCTCGGCGCCGGACGTCCATCAGCCGGCGGACCTTCCACTGGGGGTGCCCATCCACGATCTCAGGGGGAGGCGGAGCTGGGGCCGGAGGCATCAGAGGACTGTGGGAGACAGGCTTAACCCGAGACACATGAAAAACAGGATGGATCTTCATGGAAGCCGGAAGCTTCAGACTCACCGCCGCGGGACTGAGCACCTTCCTGATCTCAAAGGGCCCGACGAACCGGGGGTTCAGCTTCTTCGCGGTGGACTGAACGGGAGGTCCTTCGAGGACAGCCACACCCTTTGGCCTGGTTGGTATGTAGGCGCTGGGGACCGGCGACGGTTGGCTCCCCTACTGGCGCGCTCAGCTGCCCGGAGCAGAGCAGCTCTGGTCACCTCCCAGATGCGACGACACCGGTTCAGATGGACCTGCACGGAGGGAACTGCCACTTCCGACTCCTGCGCAGCAAAGAGAGGCGGCTGGTAGCCCAGGGACACCTCAAAAGGTGAAAGGCCGGTAGCAGAGCTGACCAGGGAGTTGATGGCATACTCGACCCAGGGGAGGAACCGACTCCAGGAGCTGGGCTTCTTGGCGGCCACGCACTGGAGGGCAGAATCCACGCTCTGGTTCATCCTCTCCGTCTGCCCGTTAGTCTGTGGGTGATATCCAGAGGAGAGACTAACAGAGGCACCCAACCCCTTACAAAAGGCCCGCCATACCTGGGAGACGAACTGGGGCCCTCGGTCCGAGAAGACGTCCAGGGGAAGGCCGTGGAGACGGAACACGTGGCTCGCCAGGAGGTCCGCCATCTCAGAAGCCAATGGGAGTTTGGGGAGGGACACCAGGTGCACGCCCTTACTGAAGCGGTCCACCACTGTCAGGATCACAGTGTTACCCTCGGAGGGAGGCAGTCTGGAGACGAAATCCAACGCCACATTGGACCGGGGCAGCTGGGAGTTGGGAGGGGCTGCAGCAGACCCGCGGGTGCCTGGTGAGAGGCCTTGCTGCAGGCACAGACGGAGCAGGCCCCTACGAAGTACCTGACGTCGTTCTTCATGGTGGGCCACCAGAAAGGCCGAGCCAGGAAGGTGAAGGTGCGGTAGACACCCGAGTGGCAAGAAAACTGACTGGCATGGCCCCACTGAAGAACCCGGGACCAGACTGAGTCCGGGACGAACAGGCGGCGTGGAGGCACGTGGCTCGGGGCGGGATGGGAGCGCAACGCCTGCCTGACCACGGTGTCGATGCCCCAGGTAACCACGCCAACCACCCTGGCCTCAGGAAGGATGGGAGTCGGCTCCTCTGTAACTGGCTCCCTCCTCGGGTGTTGTCGGGACAGGGAGTCTGCCTTCGTGTTGCGGGACCCGGGGTGATAAGTCAGCGTGAAGTCAAACCGACTGAAGAAGGTGGCCCACCGTGCCTGCCGACAATTGAGACGCTTGGTTGCTCGGACGAACGTCAGGTTCTTATGATCAGTCCAGATGGTGAACGGCTGTTCCGCCCCCTCCAGCCAATGGCGCCACTCCTCCAGAGCAGCCACCACTGCCAGCAGCTCCCGGTTCCCGACATAGTAGTTCTCCTCGGCGGGGAGGAACCGGCGAGAGAAGAAGGCGAGTGGATGGACCTTCTGGTCAGATGCTGACCGCTGGGAGAGGACAGCCCCCAACCCGGTGTCCGAAGCGTCCACCTCCACGATGAATTTCCTTTTGGGGTCGGGGTGGAGCAGGACCGGGGCGCTGGTGAACCTCTCCTTGAGGGACTGGAACGCAGAGCGGGCAGCCGGGGACCAGATGAACGGCTGGGAGGGGGAGGTCAGCCTGGTGAGAGGTTCTGCCATGTGGCTGTAGTTCCTGATGAACCTCCTATAGAAGTTCGCAAACCCGAGGAAGCTCTGTAATTCCATCCGGGATGTGGGATCGGGCCAGTCCACCACAGCCTGGATCTTGCGGGGGTCGGCCGGGTCTGTCCCCTCTCAACGACGAAGCCCAGGTAGTCAACGGAAGGGGAATGGAACCGGCACTTCTCTGACTTGACGAAGTGCCGGTTCCGGAGGAGACGTTCGAGTACCCGGCGGACATGCTGGACATGTTCCTCGAGGGTCCTGGAGAAGATGAGGATGTCATCGAGGTAGACCACCACAAACTCGTCGAGCACGTCGCGGAGAATGACATTCATGAGAGCATGGAATACCGCCGGGGCATTGGTCAGGCCGAAAGGCATGACCAGGTATTCATAATGACCCCGGGGTGTCTTAAAGGCTGTCTTCCACTCGTCCCCCTTCCGGATCCGGACCAGATGATAGGCACACCGGAGGTCCAGCTTAGTGAAGACAGTAGCTTGGGTGAGGGGCTCAAGGGTGGAACTCATGAGGGGAAGGGGGTACTTGTTCTTGAAGGTTATCTTGTTGAGTTGGCGATAGTCAATGCAGGGTCGGAGGTCCCCGTCCTTCTTCTTCACGAAAAAGAATCCAGCTGCCACCTGGGAGGACGAGGGCCGAATGAGCCCCGCTGCCAAGGACTCGGAGATGTACTCGTCCATCGCAGCCTTCTCGGGGATGGTCAGACTGTACAGACGACTGCTCGGAAGGGGTGCCCCAGAGTGGAGGTCGATAGCACAGTCATACGGCCGATGAGGAGGAAGAGATTGGGCTCGGGTCTTGCTGAAAACCTCCCCTAGGTCATGGTACCCCGGGGGAACAGAGGAGAGGTCGGGAGGAGGGGCACTAGGGGCACGTCGGGGGAACGGGCCGGGAGCAAGCTGGAGACATTGGGCATGACAGGAGGAGCTCCACTCCGCTTAGCAGCTAACGTAGGCGATGGCTCTGTATAGTCCAGATATACCAGGACTGCAGTTCCACCAAACTGCGGAAACCTTCGACCATTATGAAGAAAGGCTTATGCAACTCTTTTCTGCTAACAATGTTGAGCAAGACAGAAGAGCCGTGTTTTTGTCCGTGGTTGTACGGAAGAATGTTGCCTTGCTAAAAGACTTGATATCACTGGAAAAGTTCAGTGAAGTTGCTTTTGCAACCTTGCTACAGACGTTGCGGGGTTTTTACACGCCAAAGAAGAAGGTATTGGCGGGAAGATTTGCTTTTAGAAGCCGTCGACAACAGTCTGGAGAGACTTTTGCTGATCACATTGCTACTAGCTTGAAAGGATTAGCTTCTACATGCCATTTTGACGCGAGCCTGGAGGAGCAGCTCCGAGATCCGCTCATGTGTGGGACATCTAACAAAGAGCTGCGCCGGAAGTTACTGAATGCCGCCATTGGCGAGGGATTAATATGGCAAAAGATGGTGGAAGTAACGAACAATTTTGAATGCAGGAATTCTGGATTATAAAGCATGCAGAAGGGACAGTCATCTGTGCATATGCGGAGTGCGGAGACACCGAGAGTCCAGGACTGCGCGGAACCAGAGAGAGGTCAGCGACAGCCACCAGGACTGCTACAGGGGCCTCGGAAAGGACACGGACCGGGGAGCTGCCGCTTCACAGACTTCCAGTGTCGCGGATGTGGAAAGAACGGACATCTGGAGCGAGCCTGTCGGAACCAGCGCACCGGCGCCGGTAGGGACCAAGGGATGCGGTCTGCTGGACCTTCGTCTGCCCGCCCGGCTCAGACCAAAGGCGGCCCGGAGGTGAAATTTGTGGACCAGGCAGACGCAACTCGTGAACCGGACTCAGGGACTGATTCTGAACAGCGAACTGATATGAGACTGTCTTCAGTAAAGACTGAGTGTGAGTGTGTGAAACCTTACAAGGTGATGGTAAAATACAGTGGTGTTAGGATGCACATGGAGGTACTTGATACCGGGGCAGCCATGTCAGTTATCTCAGAGAGCTGTACAAATCCACACTGGAAGGGTCGAAACTGCATTCATGTGACGTTACATTGAGAACATACACAGACCAACCATGAGCTTTGTGGGGTAAAATCCTGGTGAATGTGCGATGTGGGAAGCAGCATTTACAGCTGCCTTGCTAGTGGCCCGTGAAGTAATACTTGGGGTAGTATTGGTCGAGGATCAATGACCACACCGGGTTATAGAACTCAGGTTTAATCGTGGCTCAGTAGGCAGACGTAATAACCATACATGGTAGTGGTGTAACCATAATAACAGTCCAGGTAGTACATAACACCTAGTGTAGTTCCAGTGGATATACATGGCGTTATATCACTACAGCCCGTGGTAAAGCACTGACGCTGATGGGGCATGATTGGATTCGAGTGCTCAGCTTAGTTTGGTCAAAAGTGAATCAGGTTGCCGCATCTGAGCCAGTGGAGCAAGTGTGCTCAGAGCACAGAGCAGTTTTCAGTGCAGAGCTGGGCCGTGCAAAAGGCCTCACTGCATCCTTGCGTGAATCACTGGATGCTGTACCAACATTTAGCAAAGCGAGGCCAGTGCCTTATGCACTGCGTGAAGCCGTGGATAACAAGTTAACCGAACTCGAACAACAGGAATTATCTCTCCTGTGCAGCATAGTGAATGGGCTGCGCCGCTAGTGTGCATTCCGAACAAAGATGGATCAGTGTGCATTTGCGGAGATTATAAGGTGACGGTAAATCAGTGGCTTGACGTAGATCAGTACCCACTTCCAAAACCGCAGGATTTATTCTCCACTTTAGCAGGTGGAAAGCATCTCACTAAACTTGACATGACGCAGGCCTACACTCAGCTCGACATGGATGAGAAAAGTAAGCCGTTTCTCACCATCAATACACACACAGGTCTCTATGTGTGCAACCGCTTGCCATATGGGGGCGCTAGCGCGCCCGCTATTTTCCAGCGCACCATGGCTGAAGTATTACAAGGGCTTGATGGCGTGCTATGCTACTTAGACGATATGTTGATAACAGGAACAGATACCACCGCACATCCGCGCAATCTTAAGCAAGTGTTACAGAGACTGGAAGAACATGGGCTGAGGCTTAACAAAGAGACATGCGCCTTCTTTCAGAACAGTGTGGCCTACCTCGGGCATGTCATTGATGCCGAGGGTGTGCGCCCAGTTAAAGAGAAAACTGAGGCTATTGACAAAGCTCCTGTGCCGATAAATGTGACAGAATTGAGGTCGTACTTAGCCATGCTCAATTACTATGGCAACTTTATACCAAACCTGTCCAGCGAGATTAAGCCTATGACTGAGCTCCTACATCAAGATAAAGAGGGATTGGACAAGAAAATGTCAAGAGGCGTTTGAGCGTACTAAAGCACAGCTTGTAGCCACGCCAGTGCTTACACATTATGATCCTAAACTGCCTGTAATTTTGGCATGTGATGCTTCGCCTTACGGCATAGGGGCCGTGATTTCACATCAGTTTCCAGACAACAGTGAGAAACCTATAGTCTACGTGTCTAGGACACTCACTAAAACAGAAGTCAACTACTCTCAGATAGAGAAAGAAGCACTTAGTATCATCTTTGGGGTGACCAAATTTAATGACTATCTGTATGGACGAAAGTTTACTCTGCTTACAGACCACAAACCACTCCTAAAGATACTAGGGCCCAAGACTCGAGTGCCTACATTGGCAGCAGCTAGGCTGCAGAGGTGGTCATTAATTTTAGCAGCATACCAGTATGACATACGTTACAAGCCATCCTTACAACATGCAAATGCGGATGCATTATCGCGTTTACCACTACAGACTCAAGAGGCAGACTCAGATTATAGTTCTGTGTTTAGGGTCTCATTCTTGGATAAAGTGCCAGTGTCCTCACAAGAGATTGCAAAACAGACAAAGACTGATGCAGTACTACAGAGAGTGAGGCACTTCACATTGAATGGTTGGCCAAAGCATTTGAATGAAGATGAGTTAAGGCCATACTTCATAAGAAACACTGAACTGACTGTTGAATCTGACTGTGTGACGTGTGTAGTGATATAATGCTATGTATATCCACTGGAACTACACTAGGTGTTATGTACTACCCGGACTGTTATTATGGTTACACCACTACCATGTATGGTTATTACGTCTGCCTACTGAGCCACGATTAAACCTGAGTTCTATAACCCGGTGTGGTCATTGATCCTCGACCAATACTACCCCAAGTATTACTTTATGGTGGCAGCGGTAAAGTACTCTCTATGAAGAATGAAGAAAGACTGATAAAATTGTCCGTGGATAATTTCCGTCATCATTCAAGCAAGAGTGCGCCGGAGCTGAGCTAGCCGCAAAGCTAACTAGCTAGCTAGCAACAGGAGACATCATGGCATCGCATCTACCGACGATGAATTGGTCAGACCCGGACCTGGGTGAGGCAATTTCACAGTATAAACAGAAAATGACTCTGTATTTAGAAGATGAAGAAATAAATGGCGCAGCTAAACAAGCTAGGAAAATATGTCGTGGAATCGGAGATGAAGGATTAAAAAGACTGAACGCTAGTGGTCTCACCGATGATGAAAAGAAAAAGCCTGCCAAACTATGGGACTTCTTTGAAAAACAGCTAAAGTTGAACGTAAATTTCAGAATCCATAGACTGCAACTGATGCAACACAGACAGAAACCAGATGGAAATGCAAACCAGGAAAAAGTCAACACAAGACAGACAAAACCCAAAATGACCATATCTAACAGTGCAGACCTAAAGAGAGCATACCCAGACCAGTTTGACAAAATTGGCAACTTCAGTGGAAAGGCCAAGCTCTTCCTGAAAAAGGATGCTGAACCATTCATAGACCCACCACGTAAGTGCAGCATTCACATCGAAGATAAACTGAAAGATGAACTGAATAACCTAGTCGAACAAGATGTGTTAAGAAAAGTAGAACAGCACACAGACTGGTGCTCGAGTCTGGCATACAGCACAAAGAAAGACGGTTCCCTTCGTATATGCTTAGACCCCCAAAAGCTTAATGCCAGCATTGGGAGATGCCCACACAAGATTCCTACTGTGGAGAAACTGAACCCGAGGTTTGCAAATGCAAAAATATTCAGCAAACTTGACGCAAAAGCTGGATATTGGTCAATACACCTAGAGGAAGAGTCACAACTGCTAACCACATTCCGAACTCCATTTGGTAGATACTGCTGGAAACGTTTGCCATTGGGTCTCAGTGTCTCTCAAGATCTCTTCCAGGCAAAGATGGACCAAATCCTGGAGGGGCTCGACGGTGTCGTCAGCATAGCCGATGATATCGCAGTCTACGGAGCAAGCGAAGAGGAGCATGCCAGGAACCTGACCAACCTGATGGAGAGAGCAGCCAAGACAGGTATTGTGTTCAACAGTGACAAGTGCACAATCAAACAGACAAGCATCTCATTCTTTGGCAACCTGTACACAGACAAACGTATCAAACCTGACCCAGCCAAAATCAGGGACATCCAGAAAATGCCGACACCCCAGAACAAAGATGAACTGAGCAGATTCTTGGGGATGCTGACCTACCTGTCGCCCTACATCCCAAAGTTCGCAGACAAAGCACACACACTGAGGGTGCTGCTGAAAAGTGATGTGCCTTGGACATGGGACACTGACCACCAAAAGAGCTTTGAGGACCTGAAATCAGTTATCAACGAACATGACTGCCTGAAGTACTATGATCCAAGCACACCTCTGACACTTGAGGTCGATGCATCACAGAAAGGACTGGGCGTGGCATTAGTGCAGAACAACAGACCCATAGCTTTTGGCTCAAAGACACTGGACGACTGCCAATCCAGGTACAGCAACATAGAGCGAGAAATGCTGGCCATAGTCTATGGAATGCAGCGATACCATACCTACCTGTATGGGAAGTCATTCATTGTAGTTACAGACCACAAACCCCTCGTTACCATATGCACAAAGCCACTGCATGCCGCCCCGCCACGGCTTCAGCGAATGCTGATAAAAACACAAGGATACAACTACGAGGTCACGTATCGACTAGGAAACCAGATGGTCCTGGCAGACACACTCAGCCGACTACCCAACCCTGAGAACAACAGCAACATCGAGCTGGACGAGCGCATTGACGGAATAGAGGCAGAAGTCGAGGATCCAGAGATGCTCACTGTTGCAATGATAAAATTCTCTCCCGAGAAACAGGACGCACTCCGCACGGAAAGCACCAGCGACCCCAGACTCAATGCACTGAAAGAGCTGATCCACCACAACATCAAAGCTCTACCAAGACAACTACGTGAGTACTGGTCATTCAGAGATAAGCTCGCAGTTGAAGCAGGAGTCATATTCAAAGGCAGACAGGTGCTCATCCCAGACTCCATGACTGATTCTATACTCGAACAGCTGCATGTAGGACACCAGGGCATCGAAAAGACACGGCGACTGGCGAGAGAAAGTGTCTACTGGATCAGAATGAACGATGACATCGAAAGAGTCTGCAGGTCATGTAGCGTATGCGTGGAACATCAGGATGCAAATCCAAAGCAACCTCTCAACCCACACAACACACCGTCAAAACCATGGCAATCCCTAGCTTCTAGTCTATTCGAGATCAATGGACATCAGTATTTACAGATGTTACGTGAACTGCATGAAAATCACTGGGGAATGGTAAAGATGAAGGCATTAGCCCGTAGTCACTTTTGGTGGCCAAACCTCGATTCTGACATAGAGTCACTGGTAAACAGTTGCCAGACATGCCAGTTAAACAGACACCAACCTGCCACAGCTCCTGTTCACAATTGGAGCTGGCCTACCCGCCCTTGGCAGAGGATACACATAGATTATGCTCAGAAGGGAAAGTTCAACGTCCTAGTGGTCACTGATAGCTATTCACGTTGGCCAGAAGTAGCTTTGATGAGTAGCACTACATCTGAAAAGACCATAGAAGTTTTGAGGGGATACTTTGCCGCTTGGGGTCTTCCAGACGAACTTGTGTCTGATAATGGACCACAATTTGTACCTGCTAAGTTTGAAACCTTCCTGAAAAACAATGGGGTGAAACACATCAAGAGTTCTCCTTACCACCCAACTTCTAATGGGGCTGCAGAGCGTTTGGTGCAGAACCTGAAAACAGCTCTTGAAAAGTAGTGAGGGAAAGTTAGCAGGAATTTGACCAATCTCGGAAGTAAAGTGTTACCAATAAATTTCTTCACCAATGTGTTCCTTAAGGTGTGTAGTAACATGTATTAAAATGTTGAAATTCAACTCCTGGGGGTAACCTCGGAAAAAATTGCTCAAAGTCAGGGTACCGATAACAGATTTTCGAAAATTGAAAAAGCTTAAATTGGACTTAACTTACGTTTGAGGGGTCAAACTAGGAATTTGTCATGATTCTAAGTTGATTGCAAGCATTTATTTTTCACCAAGACCCTGGTAGAAAAATATTCACATCCACTTTCCCTCTCATCACCCCCCCCCCCATGCCGTAGAGGGCACCCGGCATGTTGAGGCCATTTACATCCTTTTTCTCTATTGATCACGGGCTGACTTAATATACTGCTTTCAACACCTGATACGTACGTATTCTCAACAGTTTTTCTAACAAGCTGAAATGTTTCTCTGCACAACAGTGATGATTCTCATTTGTTACATAAAAGGTATAACTTCGCTTGTTCTTGTTAGCTAGCTAACAGTAAGTAATATGATCGGCTAACGTAAATGTTAACTTCCACTAAAAGTTGTCATTACTAGCTTAACAATACTTGTTAGCTGGCTCATAGTTGTCATAAGTTGTCTGACTCTCATGTGTGTACTATACTCCAAAACCTACATCTGATTTATTTATTTAGTTAAATGCTAGCTGTCTGCTCCATTAACTACCTAGCTAGGTTAAAGTGGTGTAGCCTGTACTGCCTCAGATTTTTTTGATTTATTGTTAAGGTTAAGCAAATCTATTCTTTTACACCTCAGTACAATATTTCAGAAACTATGCCTCTATGACAGATTCGGTCTTTATTGTACTTTGTGGAGGCTATGGGTCTTCAGTAGGCTAATATGGAAGACGATGTGAACCCACCTCTGCTCAAGTGCTTCTTCTGTGAATGCCTGGAAACGCCAGGTGAGAGGCTTTTGCAAGGAACTTCTAAAGGCTACGCTACTTTATTGAAACATGCAGAAGCCATGGAAAATGCTACAATTTTGGAGCGTATGAAGAAGGATGAAAATGAAGGAAGACTTAGATACCACATAAAGTGTAAAGATTATTTGTACAACAAGTTTGTCAAGGTCACCAAGACGTCAGCTCAAGCATCAAAGGCAGAGGAAGAGACAGCAAAGCTGAAGCGAAGGCGCACTTGCTCTAAGTTCAGTGCATCAACTGCATGCACCTCTTCAAGTTCACGGTCCGTTCAGCTTCTGTACAAGAATGTATGCATTCTTTGCAACCAACCCGCTCATCTCTACGAACATAAACCAGCAGACGCTAGAAAGAGATATAGAGTGCCTGATAATGTGACTGCAGATAGACTAAATGCAAGCTTGCTGAAGATAGCAAGGAGTCGTGGAGATGACTGGGGCACAGAAGTCCTTGGACGTCTGGAAGGGATCAATGACTTAGTAGCAGAAGAAACCTTGTATCATTTGCGCTGCAAACTTCTTTTTGAAAAGGGTAGGCCTTACTCCAAGACTGCAGATGAAGGACCAAGGAAGAGAGAACAAAAGAAAATAGATGATGAGCGAGAGGTTGTTTTTATTGAATTATGCGAATGGCTAGACACAGAACTCGAGCATGGGGTGATGACGCTTGACCAAGTCCACGAAAAGATGCAGCAGTTTGATCAGTCACCCGATAAGAGCCTCTCTTATTCAAAGAAATGGCTAAGGATGAAACTTCAAGAGAAATATCATGACACACTATACTTCACATCACAGTCGAAAAAGTCAGATGAACTCTGCCTCAAAGATAACACAAGCAACATTCTGCGAGAGCATCATGCTAATCTTCAGCAAGGAGATGAGAAGACACAAATCATAAAGACAGCACTAAAGTTCATATGCAACGACATCGCCATGATTAATCTAGATCCAAAGTCATACCCCACTGCATACAGTATGGCTGATATCCAGAGTCAGCTGGCACTTGTTCCTGAGAGCCTCCAGATGTTCTTGAGACCAATAGTGAAGACCGATGAAAGAGTAGCTGTTTGGGGGCAGAATTTTATCAAGGCTCGTCGGCCTCGATCAGGAGTATTGCCATACCAAATGGGGCTTGCCATACAACTTGATCATAGATTTGGGTCAAAATGGATGATCGACAAGTTACACTGGCTAGGATACACTGAGTCTTACTCAGAGACACAAACTACAAATACTGCTTCCTCAATGACAGGAATGGAGATGGCATCCCAGATACATCTGGCACACTTGATACCATTGTAGAAGAAACTGATGACCAGATCAATGATGAGGCTGCGATTGATGCCGCACTTGAGGATCCAACGGTTCCGACCGCCAGTGAAAGTGACAATCAGGTGGTCTCCATGGAGGTTGCGGAAGCAAACAATGCAGTCACTCAGTTCGTTGGGGACAATATAGATTTAAACATTGTCTCCCGTTTCATTCAATGGTTTGAAGAGAACAATCCATTCGACCACGATCGAGACAAGAATATGCTTGTATCTTTCTCTACAGGATTCACAAGCACGGGGGATGACTCAGTCAATGCGGAGAGAGCAGCTGAAGTAGGTAGAGAGATGCAGATAAAGCTGGATGGACAGTCAGCAACATCAACCATGGAGGTGAAGTCAAATGTACAAGCCCTGTCATCACTCAGAAAGATTCCCAAGATCAACGAGAAGAAGATTCATCTTGACTCACTCAAGTTGTTCAACCGACTGATAATTTTTGCTCAACGGCATATGACAGTTGAGACAAGCTTGGAGTATGAGCTAACTCCCGTCCCATTGTCCCTTTTCAGCAACAAAGATCACAAAATGAACAAGGCAAACAAGGCAGGGTTTTCCAAAACTAGCCTGAAGGAGTTGACTGATCCACTTGAACTCACTAACCAACCCTGTTCCACTTTGGTGGTTGATGGAGGATGGCTTCTCTACATGGTGAAGTGGGAACAAGGCCAGACTTGGCAGGAGATTGCCAACAGTTACCTAAGGTACGTGCAGCGTCTTGGCTATAACTCTCAAAGAATCATTGTGGTCTTTGATGGCTATAACAGATCACCAAAAGATCATGACCACATCCGACGTAGCAAGAAATCATGCTGTGATCTCCAGATTCAACCAGATATGATGCACTGGACACCAAGAGCAAAGTTCTTGGACAACATCCATAACAAGAGTAAACTCATTCACCTCCTCTCCTCAACGTTCAGAAAACTTAACATCACGGCAGTGGTTCAGGCTGGAACTGCGATCTTCCAATATATTTATAATGGACCAGGTACTACTCTGGGTGAAATTCGGTACACCATGTTCTCACGGAAGGCAGCAGCTGGGCTGATCAAACCAGAGACTTTACCTCCAACAGAGGGTGTGGCTGCAAAGCATTCTCTTCGTGCCTACCTACAGACCCGGGACTGGATTCTTCTACAGAGCATGTCTCTGGACCCCAGTGACTATGGATGGACGTTCGGTGTTCATGGTTATGAGCCAGTTCCAACACTAGATCCAATGGCTCCTGAGGAGCTCCTCCAGTTCACAAGCTGTAATTGTAATGGAGATTGCAGCAACAGGTGATGCAGCTGCAAGAAGAATGGTGTCAAGTGCATCTCAGCATGTGAAGTTTGTAAAGGCATTACATGCAAGAATGGTATTCATGATGGTCTTGAAGAAGACTCAGACATTGACTTGTGAAGCATTTGACATGGATTTTCTCTGACTATTGCAACTATTGTAATAAATGCAAAAAAATATATATGCAAAAGTTGGCATGGCAGTTATTCCACTAAGGAGTAGATCTAGAGAAAATTAAATGCTAGCAATCAACTCAGAATCATGAAAAAAAAACAAAAGTAAGTCTCTACAGCATTGCTGTGATTTGTTATGATAAAAAATGATTTATCTTTTTAAAAAAAATCACCCTCACCCGGACTCCCCCCTCCCCCACTTCCTCTCTATTTTGCTACAATATTTTCAAAACAAAAAATGAAAATAAAAGAATAGATGAATTGAAGAACAAGGGTCTCTCGCTGGGAGGGGGTGGATGGAAAGGGCCTTAAGAACGGGATAAAAAAATAAAAAGAATAAAAAATAAAAAATCTTTTAAAAATCATAAAAAAATCACACGAGTGAGTTAGAGACTTACCCCAAGAGACTTTTTTGTTCAGAAAATTATGTACAAAAATGTTTTGGTAGCCTTTTTTCCTGAACCGGAAGTTGATTTTTTTAATGCTGGTGTCAATGCCCCAACTTTGATCAGGTTTTTTCAGGGTTTCCCCCTGGAGTTGAATTTCAACATTTTAATACATGTTATTACACACCTCTATGAACACATTCATGAAGAAATTTCTTGGTAATGCTTTACTTCCCAGATTTTCCTAACTTTCCCTCACTAAAGGGAACGAGTAGCAATATGATGTTGCAGCACTGCATACACACTTTCCTATTCTGTTATAGGAGGACACCACCGTCTACTACAGGGAACACACCTGCAGGATTGTTTCTCAGACGTCAATTCAAAACCAGGTTGTCTCTCACCAAACCTAATTTCCCAGAGTTCATGCAACAGAGACAGGACAGTCAACAGTCCAAGCAAACAGATAAGTTGGCACAAGTCAGACACTTCCTACCAAAACAGAAGGTGTTGGTTCGAAACCACAGGGGAGGGGAAGGTGTTAAATGGGTGCCTGGGTGCATTGTAAAGGCACTTGGTCCTGTCACATATCGTGTGAAAGTGTATGGAAAGGTGTACAAGAGACATGTCAATCAAATGATCAATACTGAGATTGAGACCTGTAATGTGTCAGATGAATCTGATGATGATCTGAGGGTTGTTCCACATGTACCACATGCATGTGTAGCAACGCCTGTACACCTTCCAGAATCCACTGAGAGGGTTGTGCAGCAAGGATCCAGTGATGCTGCTCCCTCCTCAGTTGCAGAGGGTGTCCAGAGGCCGCAGCGGCATGTGAAGCCGCCTGATAGGTTAAATCTGTGAGAACCCAGTTGTTGTTATAACAATGTCATGTTGGAAAGATGTAAAAATAAAAATGAAATGTTGTTGTACTGTAAATGTACTGGGTTCAGATTTCAGGGGAGGAGTGTAGTGTATGGAGATACACACGAAAGCAAATGTTTTTATTTGCAGTAATGTGTATTTTATGTTTGACCTCTGACCCTCGATGTCTATTGGTTGTGTATGTTGTATAAATGTACGCGCGCCACTCTGGTGCGGCCCTTGGCAGAAGACAGAGCACGAGGGTCACTCATGTGGTTTCCTGCCTGCTTAACGCAGTCGTGTTGTAATGTTACTGCGATCTAGCAAATAAAAGAGGAAGACCAAGATACACCCTGATCGTTGTATAATTACGTTATCCTGTAGAAACACGACACTGTTTTTTGCTGCAGAGCTAAGATAAAAGGGGCCTTACCTGGTTTTTTATGTTTTGAGTTCTTGTTGAATGATTGTTTTTTGGATTGTTAAGAGGCATGTTGAGTGTTTGTAATTTGATAAATGTTTTTATTGTTAAAAAGATTTCAAGTGTGTTTTTATTTTATTTTATTTTTTGTTAAATAAAGACTTGTTTTAAAAATTTTTTAAAAATTCTCTCTCCCTCTCTGTCTGTCTGTCTGTCTGTCTGTCTCTTTCGTTCTCATTCCAGCTCTGCATACCAATATGTGGCCATCTGCCACCACACACCCCAACTCCCCCCTCCTTGTTCAGTCAACCTTTCTCTTCCTTCACTTCATCCTCCAGCTTATGTGGACACATGCTATGAGGGAACCCTCCTCACCAAAAATCATTCATATGTCTGCCAAGCACAAATACCACCGACTGCCCTGGGATAACGGAGATAGGTGCAAATCCCTGTGATGGTTCTAATATAACTATGCTGTTTACTATGACAGATGTTTTTCTGGAAGGATGAGTTGTTTTTTCAACAACACTGGCCTGCTTGGGATGGTAGAAATTGTATTGTGTTACAAAACGTAACGCTTTCTGAACCGTTTCTGATGTTGGCGGATGTTAAACATTGCTCATCTAAGGACGTTCTTTTTTTAAAATTGTGTAAACACAACATCCATTGCACGTTGTCCGTCTTGGGAGAGAGATCCTCCTCTGGTGCTCTCCATGAGGTGTCTTCCTAGTTTTTCTCCCTGCTAAAGGTTTTTAGGGAGTTGTTCCTCATCCAGTGAGAGGGTCTAATGACAGGATGTTGTGTTTCTGTAAAGCGCACCGAGGCACATTTGTAATTTATGATGGGCTATACAAATAAAAATGACTTGACCTGACCTGACGCATCAGCAGCACTGCGGTTTACAGGAACCATGAACATTCAAAAACGAGGCAGTAAAGCACATATTGTATTGAATATAATGCAAGGTATTCATTAATTTACAAAATATACAGTAACCCAGAGATCGAAATACTTTCCTAAATTTGACGATGTGTGGTGTCCCCTGGCATACAGCACAGACATATTTTTCTACGCCTGGCTGTTTTGTCAGTAAAACCACAGGTGTCAGAACAGCTTTCAGTCATACATGCTGGCTGTACTGCCAGCAAGTCACACTTTTATCTTCCGTTCATTTTAATTCAAATGCATGCGGAAGGCAGAAAAAGGATCCTCGTCCATATGCATGGAACTCCCTTCTCTTCACTCAGTAGCAAAGTTAAAGGTTGGTGAACTTCATACGACTTCAGCACATTTGACCAGTGGAGGTGCTCGGTGTCACATGACCCTGGTTCCGAAAATCAAACATGGAGGTATCGATCATTCTCATGATCTTTATCATTTTGATTTGGTACAAACTCATCATCGGCGGTCACTCAGGGTTGATCATGACCGTCCTCCCTCTAGGCCCTCAGAATGATCATGACCTTCCTCCCTTTGGGCCCTTAGAATGATCATGACCGTCCTTCCTCTGGGCCCTCAGAATGATCATGACCGTCCTCCCTCTGGGCCCTCAGAATGATCATGACTGTCCTCCCTCTGTGCCCTCAGAATGATCATGACCGTCCTCCCTCTAGGCCCTCAGAATGATCATGACCGTCTTCCCTCTAGGCCCTCAGAATGATCATGACCGTCCTCCCTCTGTGCCCTCAGAATGATAATGACCGTCCTCCCTCTAGGCCCTCAGAATGATCATGACCATCCTCCCTCTGGGCCCTCAGAATGATCATGACCATCCTCCCTCTGTGCCCTCAGAATGATCATGACCGTCCTCCCTCTGTGCCCTCAGAATGATCATGACCGTCCTCCCTCTGTGCCCTCAGAATGATCATGACCATCCTCCCTCTGGGCCCTCAAAATGATCATGACCGTCCTCCCTCTGGGCCCTCAGAATGATAATGACCATCCTCCCTCTGGGCCCTCAGAATGATCATGACCGTCCTCCCTCTGGGCCCTCAGAATGATCATGACCGTCCTCCCTCTGTGCCCTCAGAATGATCATGACCGTCCTCCCTCTGGGCCCTCAGAATGATCATGACTGTCCTCCCTCTGGGCCCTCAGAATGACCATGATCGCCCTTTTTAAAATTTTAATCAGAAGAGGATATTGGTCTAATTCTGCCCTGCATGCATTGTTTGTAGTGTACTGATGGACTTTTAGGATTTTTTTTTGCAAAACTCAGCATGCTGGATCTCAATTGGATGTTTTTCCCTTTTATCTAGTTCCTGACTTGCAAGTGGGCCACACACTACACTGCCATAAAGAGCAATTGGTTCTATGACTGACTCAAATATTTTTAACCAGATTCGGATTGGAATTTTGAAAGGAATTTGTCTTTTTATGGCAAGTAAAGCCCTGTGTGCCTCATCTCTTAATTCATTCACTGCCATGTTGAATGTTCCTTTACAATTGATTCTAAGGCCTCAGTAGGTATAATCTAGTGCATGCTAAATTTAATTTGGTCCTAATATAAATATGTGCTGTCTTCCCTGATATCTGGATCTTTTTTGAAAGATTTATATTTAAGTTTTGTTTGTGTTAACTGGCAGGGCCCAGGTCTGGCAAAACTTTTGAAGAAGATCTAATTGAATCTGGAGTCCTTCCTCCATTGGTGAAATGGCATGGTAATGACAAGGTAATCTGCATAGAGTAGGAATTTGACCTCACTGTCGTGCAGAGTGAATCCAGGTGCTGATGACTTTTCCAGTATGGTCGCCAACTCATTAAGGAGAAGTTAAATAGAGTTGGGCTTAAAGAGCAACCCTATCTCACTCCACACTCCTGAGGGATATATTTTGGATCCAATTTTAATGCCACACTTTATTCCTGAGTACATTGATTTTATAATTTCGTATGTTTTACCCCCGACACCACTTTCAATTAATTTGTAGAACAATCCATAATGCCAAACGGATCAAATGCTTTTTCGAAGTCAACAGAACAAGTGAATAATTTATTTTGATTTTGAGTATGTTTGTCAATTAGGGTGTGTAGGGTGTAAATATGATCAGTAGTGATCTCTCTGTCTCTCTCGCTCTCCCCCCCCTCCCTCTCTCTCGTCAAGGCTAGGATAAGTGGAGATTTTAATTATTACAAAGTAATGAAGGATCTGGACAAATTCACAACCATTTGGTGTTATAAAGGGGTGCTGTGTTCAATCATAGAAGATGAGCTGATTTTTGCTGCAGAGCTCTGATAAAAGAGGCCTTATCTGTGTTTTTTTTAATGTTTTGAGTTGTTGTTGAATGATTATTTTTGGGATCGTTAAAAGATGCATGTTACGCGTTTGTTTGTAATTTGACAAATATTGTTCATATTGCTAAAAAAAATAAGTCTGTTTTTTGACAACTTTTTGTTAAATAAAGACTTGTTTTAAAAATTCAAGATTCTCTCTCTCTCGCGCTCTCTCGCTAGCTCTCGGTCTCTGTCTCTGTCTTTCTGTCTCTTTCTCTGTTTGTCTCTGTCTCTTTCTCTGTTTGTCTTTCTCTCTCTCTGTGTCTCTCTCTCTCTCTCTCTGTCTCTCTCTCTCTGTCTCTCTCTCTCTGTCTCTCTGTCTCTCTCTCTGTGTCTCTCTGTCTGTCTCTCTGTCTCTCTCTCTCTCTGAGTCTCTCTCTCTCTCTCTGTGTCTCTCTCTCTCTCTGTCTCTCTCTCTCTCGGTGTCTCTCTCTCTCTCTCTGAGCGGAAGTGCGAGTGAGTGAACGGAGCGACAGCGTTTTTTTGCTTCGGTGTGAGCGAAAATTTCCATGCTTTCTCTTTCTTTTCTGTATCTATTTTCGTGGTTAGTTTGTTGTTAGGTGGTCAATTTTTTGGGGTGTAGTTTGGTGGTGCGGTTGGCAGCCGGGCACCATGCCCGTTGTCAGTAGTAGTGCGGAGCTGGAGAAGCTGACACGCCGTCATGCGGTTAAGATATTGCCGAGTGTCGGCTGTTCAGTGGAGGAGGCCAGCTATGCTGTTAGGGTGGAGGAGGCCAGCTATGCTGTTAGGGTGGAGGAGGCCAGCTATGCTGTTCAGTGGAGGAGGCCAGCTATGCTGTCGGAGAGGTTGTCGGGTTTGAAAGTGTGAAGTCTGCTTCGCGCATGAACAAAGCTGTTGTCATTTTCTTAGATGACGTGGCCAAAGTTGGAAAGGTTGTGGAAAATGGCGTCGTGATTCGCGACTCTTTCACCCCTGTTCTCCCGCTGGTGAACCTGGCAAAGAAGGTCACTATTTCAAACGCGCCTCCGTTCATTAAGAATGAAGTGTTGGCCACGGAGCTGTCGCGTTTCGGGCAGCTTGTGTCCCCCATTAAATTGGTTCTGCTGGGGTCCAAGTCGCCAAAACTAAGACACATTGTGTGTCACAGAAGACAGGTGTTCATGATCCTCCAGGACAACACAGGCGATTTAAACCTGACTTTCACGTTCAAAGTAGACGGTTTTAGTTATAACGTGTTTGCCACCTCTGAGACGATGAAATGCTTCGGTTGCGGTGCAGAAGGACATGTGGTTCGGTCTTGCCCTGAGGCCGGACAGCAGACCAGCTCGAACCCGCCCGAAGCGCCGCGGCCTGAAGCGCCGCGGCCCGAGGCGCCGCAGCCTGACGCGCCGTGGCCCGAGGCGCCGCAGCCTGAAGCCGAGTCTGACTTGCCTGGTGCACAGCAGTCCGCAGAGAAAGTAGAGGAGACCGCGGCAGACACGCAGGACAGGGAGCAGACCGAGAAACAGGACCAAGCTAAGAGTCGAAATGATGCCGATAATGCCCAGACCAGAGAGAAACCGGAAAAATGTAAGCTGGCAGAGGAAAGGAAATGTGATAAAGGTAAAATAAACTGTGGTCAGAGTGTAGAAAGTGTGGTCAGTGAGGAACTGGTAGATGGCAACATGTTTACGGAGGAGACTGGTTTAACAGCTAAACGCAGTAAAAGGAAAATGTCTGACAAAGAGCAGGGTGGTGCCAAGGCCAAGAAAGTGTTGGATGATTCATCGGATGAGGAAAGTGAGTGGACACCATCACAAGAGGATGAAACCATTTTTTATCCCCTCCAGACAATTAGGACATTTTTAACTGACACTAAAGGGCAAAGGGCGGTTAAAACCGAACAGTTCTTCCCCGATTTGAGATCTTTGGTCAGGTCTGTGGCACGGCTGAGGAAGGAAGAGGGGGCTTTCACTGACCAAGAGGTTTACCGGCTCAAGAAAATCACGACAAAAGTCAAAGCACGATTAATCAGTGATGATTAGGACAAAGTTTGTTCTCCTCATATTGTTTGTATGTGCTTTTCTTGTTGCAGAGACAACTTCTTTCCCTTTCATGGCTGATTTGAAGATAGGGTCTTTAAATATAAATGGAGCCAGGAGCGATGTGAAGAGAGCTTCTCTCTTCAAGTTGGTAGAACTGAAAGGGTTGGATGAGGTCTTTATTCAAGAAACTCACAGTGACGCTGTGAATGGAAGTGACTGGAGGAAGGAGTGGCCTGGGGAGGTCTTCCTAAGCCACAAATTAACTAACAGTGGCGGCGTTGGTGTGCTTTTCTCTAAGGGTTTCAGTCCCTCTTCTTCTGAGGTAGAAGAAATAGTGTGTGGTCACATTCTAAAAGTCACAGTACAATATGAGGGTGCGAAATTGTTTTTTGTGAATGTTTATGCCCCAGTTTCGGGCATTGAGAGAATGAGACTGCTGAACACCTTATGTGATGTAATTCACCATTGTACCAATTTCTTTCTATTTCTGGGAGGTGATTTCAATTGCACGGAAAATGCCAAACTAGACAGGAACCATCTAGAGCCTCATCCCGCTTCATCTGCTAAACTTAAGCGGTTGATTGAAACCCATGGCCTACAGGATGTTTGGAGAGGTTTTTACAAGAGTGACAGGCAGTACACGTGGAGTCACTCCAAGGATAATTTGTTATCTCTGGCCAGACTTGATCGTTTTTATTGTTTCAAACATAATTTTGGTATCTTTAAATCAAGTCAAATAACTCCTGTTGGTTTTTCTGACCATTGTCTTGTTCAGTGCTCTTTTTTCATTCAGAATGTTAAAGTACGGAGTGCATATTGGCATTTTAATACTGGTCTTCTACATGATAGAACTTTCAGAGAGGCTGTTGAGTTTCTTTGGGCTTTGCATGGAAAAAGCAAGACCACTTTTTCTTCATTACAGCAATGGTGGGATGTAGGAAAGAGCAAGATAAGACAATTATGTCAGGAGTATACTCGCAATGTCACCAAGCACATTACCAGATCTCTTAAAGAACCGGAGATTGAAGTAGTAGAGTTACAGGGTTTAGTGGATTCTACAAGAAATCAAGGGCATATTGAAGCCCTTAAAGCTAAAAAGGCTGCCTTAGCCAACCTGTTGGGCACCACAGCACAGGGAGCTCTGGTCCGTTCACCTTTCATGAATGTGTCTCAAATGGATGCCCCATCACAGTTTTTTTTTTTTTGGTTTGGAGCGAAGGAATGGTCAGAGGAAGACCATTCATTCGTTACGCTCTGGCGATGGAACCACAATAATGGGAACCCCTGAGATCCGCAGATATGCCACCTCCTTCTACAATGATCTGTTTAAAAGTGAATTTGTGGAGGATTCAGAGTTGGCTAGCTCTTTTTATGCTGGGCTACCTCAGGTGGACGCTGATACCAATGCGGTGTTAGATGCAGAACTGTCTCTGAATGAACTGTACACTGCTCTCATGAGCCTGGGCAATGGAAATGCACCTGGCATTAATGGACTGCCCGTTGAATTTTATAAGTCTTTCTGGTCTGTGGTCGGCAAAGATTTGCTGGAGGTGCTTCAGGACAGTTTGTGCAGAGGACAGCTACCGCTGAGCTGTAGAAGGGCAGTTATCACTTTGCTGCCGAAAAAGGGGGATCTACAAGACCTGAAGAACTGGAGACCTGTATCTCTGCTGTGTGGGGACTATAAAATCCTCTCTAAAGTTCTAGCCTCTAGACTTAGAGAGGTGATGAGTAAGGCCATTCATGTTGACCAGACTTACTGTGTGCCCGGCAGGTTAATAAGTGACAATATCACACTAATTGGGCACGTTTTGGAACTCTCTGGCTCATTGGGTGTAGATACTGGTCTCATTTCCATAGACCAGGAAAAGGCTTTTGACCGGGTTGAACACAAGTACCTGTGGCAGACGCTAAATGCCTTTGGGTTCAGCCCAGGTTTCATAGCCAAGATCCAGGTACTGTACCGTGACATTGTGAGTATACTAAAAATTAATGGTGGTTTGGCTGCACCTTTCATTGTACAGAGGGGAGTACGTCAAGGATGCGCACTCTCTGGAATGCTGTACTCCCTTTCCATTGAGCCTTTCCTTCACAAACTCAGAGAAAAACTCTCAGGTGTTTTTTTTCCCAGGTTGTACCACAGCTGTGAAGGTCTCAGCATATGCAGATGACGTTATGATAATGATTAACAAACAGAGTGATATTGATACCTTGGAGGGGACTGTAGGTCTTTTCAATAGTTTGTCATCTGCTAAGGTAAACTGGGAAAAAAGTGAAGCCGTGATGGTTGGGAAAAGGCCACTTGACAATTTAGTTCTACCGGGAGGGCTGACTTGGAAAAAAGGAGGGATAAAGTACTTGGGAGTTTATTTGGGTGAAGAATCTGTGTTGGAAAAGAACTGGGAGAACATTTTAGAAAAAATAGAAGGCCGGCTTAAAAGGTGGAAGTGGCTCCTGCCAAGCATGTCTTACAGAGGGAGGACGCTTGTAATCAACAATCTAGTATCCTCCTCATTATGGCACAGATTAGTTTGTGTTGACCCCCCTCCAAATTTACTTGCAAGAATTCAAGCTGTTTTAGTTGATTTTTTTTGGGATAAATTACATTGGATTCCCCAGGCTGTCCTTTTTATCCCAAAGGAGGAAGGAGGAAAAGGACTTGCACATTTGGCCAGTAGAGGCGCTGCGTTCCGCCTTCAATTCCTCCAGAGACTGCTTTATGGCCCGAAAGACTTGGTGTGGAGACCACTGGCACACATAGTGTTGCAGAAGTTTGGTGGTTTGGGACTGCATGACTCACTGTTCCTCATGGATTTGAAGACTGTGAAGTTTCAAACCCTGCCACCTTTCTACCGCGGTGTCTTCACAGTGTGGAAGATGGTGGTGAAAGAGAGGACAAAGCAATGCGACTCCCTGTACTGGTTGTTGAGGGAGCCTGTGGCGCATGGAGGACGTCTGAACGCCCCCTGCTGGGCAGGATCGGCAGTCACAGAAGTGTTTTGCAGAGCAGGTTTTCTAACCCTTGAATCGGTGGTGAACACTGCTGGACCTGACTTGTGCAATGCAGCTGCTCTTGCGGCTGGTCTGGGAGTGCGTTCTGTGAGGATCATCAACAGGCTGCTTGACCACTGGAGACGCTGTCTGACGAGACATGAATCCGTCCTGTTAAATGAATACAGCAATGGGTTGATCGTGCCTAATGTAGATGATCCTTTTCCTTGTTTAAGTATTCGTCCCAGCTTTGATGACTGTTCAGGCTTGTTTTTGAATGAGAAGAGAAGTACTTTTCTAAATTTAGAAGAAGCAAAAGGCAAATTACTGTATGGAACGATGGTTAAATGTCTAAACAAGGGCAAACTACACGACCGAGTCGACACACCTTGGCGAAGTCATCTGGGCTTGGGAGTCGATGTCAGACCTGCTTGGAGGGGTTTATACAAACCACCATTAACAAAGAAGGTTGCTGACTTGCAGTGGAGGATTGTGCATGGGGTGGTAGCAGTTAATGCTTTTCTCTCTGTTCTTGGTCAGGGTGTGAGTGATAAATGTATTTTTTGCCCTTACAAAGAAACTGTTTTCCACTGTTACCTGGAGTGCGTGCGCCTGGTACCACTGTTCATGTTGTTGGAGAGTTTATTCAGAAAGGTAGGGGAGGTTTTCTCCAAGCACACTTTCATTCTGGGGTTTGTGTATAAACGTACTGTGAAAGACAAATGTCAACTGATGAATTTCACCCTGGGACAAGCGAAACTGGCCATATATGTAAGCAGAAAGAGGAAGATGGAAGACTCAGTAGACACTGAGGTAAAGCTGCTGTTTACTAGAATGGTAAAAGCCAGGATGATTCTTGATTTCAATTATTACAAAGAAATGAAAGATACCCAGCAATTCAGTGCTATCTGGGCTTACAGGGAAGTGGTGTGCTCAGTGAAAGATGACCAACTTGTTTTTTCTGGAGAATTGATGTGATTTACCTTTTATTTTCTACGCAATTTATTTATTGGCTTGTGGTTTGAATATGATTGTATTTTTCTAAAATAAAAGTCACTTTTTAAAATCAAATCTCTCTGTGTGTGTCTCTCTCTCTCTGTCTCTCTCTCTCTCTGTCTCTCTCTCTCTGTGTGTCTCTCTCTCTCTCTCTGTCTCTCTCTCTCTGTGTGTGTCTCTCTCTCTCTGTCTCTCTCTCTCTGTGTGTGTCTCTCTCTCTCTGTCTCTCTCTCTCTCTGTCTCTCTCTCTCTGTGTCTCTCTCTCTGTGTCTCTCTCTCTCTCTGTGTCTCTCTCTCTGTGTCTCTCTGTGTCTCTCTCTCGGTGTCTCTGTCTCTGTGTCTCTGTCTCTCTCTGTGTCTCTCTCTTTGTGTCTCTCTCTCTCTGTGTCTCTCTCTCTGTGTCTCTCTGTGTCTCTCTCTCGGTGTCTCTGTCTCTGTGTCTCTCTCTCTCTGTGTCTCTCTCTTTGTGTCTCTCTCTCTCTGTGTCTCTCTCTGTGTGTCTCTCTCTTTCTCTTTCTCTCTGTGTCTCTCTCTGTCTCTCTGTGTGTCTCTGTCTCTGTGTGTCTCTCTCTCTGTCTCTCTCTAAAACACTGGTCTCTTGCATGTTTCACACGGTTTGCAGTTAGCAGAGGGAGTGCTGGCGTTGGATGCGCTCCAACTGGTGGCCCGGTTCTCTAACCCGTTCACATGGGTCCTGCCTGGTATTGCAGTATACTATATCCGGGCTGCTTTACACATCCCTGCTCTGCTAACAGCATCCATGTGACTGTACGAGCGCAGCGCAGCACATAGTACACATACACATACCCATACCCATACCCATACACAGACACATACACATACCCATACCCATACTCATACTCATACCCATACCCATACCCATACACATACACATACCCATACACAGACACATACACATACCCATACCCATACCCATACACATACCCATACACAGACACATACACATACACATACCCATACTCATACTCATACCCATACACATACCCATACACATACACATACACATACCCATACTCATACTCATACCCATACCCATACACAGACACATACACATACCCATACCCATACCCATACCCATACACAGACACATACACATACCATACACAGACACATACACATACACATACCCATACTCATACTCATACCCATACCCATACACAGACACATACACATACACATACCCATACTCATACTCATACCCATACCCATACACATACCCATACACATACACATACCCATACTCATACCCATACCCATACCCATACACAGACACATACACATACCCATACCCATACCCATACCAATACACAGACACATACACATACTCATACTCATACCCATACCCATACCCATACACATACACATACACATACCCATACTCATACCCATACCAATACACAGACACATACACATACCCATACCCATACACATACCCATACACATACTCATACCCATACCCATACACATACACATACACATACCCATACTCATACTCATACCCATACACATACCCATACCCATACCCATACACATACACATACACATACCCATACACATACACATACCCATACCCACACACATACACAGACACATACACATACCCATACTCATACTCATACCCATACCCATACACATACCCATACACATACACATACACATACTCATACTCATACTCATACCCATACCCATACACATACACATACACATACACATACCCATACCCATACACAGACACATACACATACACATACCCATACTCATACTCATACCCATACCCATACACATACCCATACACATACTCATACTCATACCCATACACATACCCATACCCATACACATACACATACACATACCCATACCCATACACATACACATACCCATACCCATACCCATACTCATACACATACCCATACCCATACACATACACATACCCATACCCATACTCATACCCATACTCATACACATACACATACGCGTACACATACACATACACATACCCATACACATACCCCTACACATACACATACACATACACATACCCATACACATACCCCTACCCATACCCATACACATACCCATACACATACCCATACACATACCCCTACACATGCACATACACATACACATACACATACCCCTACACATGCACATACACATACCCCTACACATGCACATACACATACACATACACATACCCCTACACATGCACATACACATACACATACACATACACATGCACATACACATACACATACACCTACACATACACATACACATGCACATACACATACACATACACATACACATGCACATACACATACACATACACATACACATACCCCTACACATGCACATACACATACACATACACATACACATACACATACACATGCACATACACATACACATACCCCTACACATGCACATACACATACACATACACATACCCCTACACATGCACATACACATTCACATACACATACACATACACATACACATGCACATACACATACACATACCCCTACACATGCACATACACATACACATACACATACACATACACATGCACATACACATACACATACACATACACATACACATACACATACACATACACATACACATGCACATACACATACACATACACATACAGACGGAGGTGAGGCAGTAACGTTACTGGCAACCTGCCCCTGCTGACACCCAGCGTCTGAGACTGCCGCAACGAGCAGATTGTGAGCAAGGGCATGTGAATACTAACACACACACACACACACACACACACACACACACACACACACACACACACACACACACACACACACACACACACACAGAAAAACATTGTCAGACACAGACACGCACATATACAAACATACATGTGCACATGTGGACACACAGCGAGCATATGAGGGCTGACACAGCAGCGGTGAGTTAGAGCCACACAGCGCCTTTCTCCCTTTGCAGGGGAACAAAGGAAAGAAGTGGAAGTGTGGGAAAGGTTTCTTGCCGGCTGGCAGATGGCCTGGCACAGACCTGCGTGGGTTTAAGGCGGAAGCTGTTCTCTTCACGTTCATGGCTCACAGTGTGAGCTGGGGTACATCTACTGTTGATTAAGATCCCAAATGGTCCTTACAATCCCCTTTCTACCTTCAGCTGCACACACACACACACACACACACACACACACACACACACACACACACACACACACACACACACACGCACACACGGTCATAGCAGCATAGCGTTACTGAATCTGTGGCCTCGAGCCACCATGAAGCTCATCAGCTGAGCCTGCAGGATGACATTTATTTCTTTATTTGTTGAATATGAAAGTAACTTCAGCAAGTACAACCCAGCACCTTGTGCTAACTCTGGATCACACCAGATTAATCCAAAGCATGGCTTTGTCACTTTCCTCCCCTGTCCATCTCCAGCTCAAGGTCATGTAAGTCATGATAACTTACGTTGATGTGAGATGACGCAGGTTAAAGTCCAGTTTACATGTGTTAACACATACTGGCCACAAACCCAGCCACTGAGGATGCACAGGCCGGTGCATCCTTAGTGCCGGTCCCAAGCCCGGATAAATGGGGAGGGGTGCGTCAGGAAGGGCATCCGGCGTAAAATCTTTGCCAAATCAAATATGCGGATCATAAATAAGACTTACATACCAGATCG
Source organism: Lampris megalopsis (assembly GCA_022114975.2). Lineage (NCBI taxonomy): Eukaryota > Metazoa > Chordata > Actinopteri > Lampriformes > Lampridae > Lampris > Lampris megalopsis. The sequence continues at coordinate 1,315,531 of JAJHIY020001135.1, read as the reverse complement.
GTCGAGGCCCAGGTTACCAACGACCGCCACCTAAGGAGAAGGAGAGGGGGAAGGCATGTCCAGAGGCAGCTAGAGAGGAGGAAGGCTAGGAGTGTGGAGGTCAGAGTCAGAACTTTGAATGTTGGCACTATGGCTGGTAAAGGGAGAGAGCTGGCTGACATGATGGAGAGAAGAAAGGTAGGCATACTGTGTGTGCAAGAGACCAGGTGGAAGGGGAGTAAAGCCAGGAGCATCGGAGGTGGGTTCAAACTCTTCCACCATGGCATGAATGGGAGGAGTAATGGGGTAGGGGTCATTCTGAAGGAAGAGTATGTCAAGAGTGTGCTGGAGGTGAAGAGAGTGTCAGACAGAGTGATGAGTATGAAGCTGGAAATGGAAGGTGTACTGCTGAATGTTATCAGAGCACATGCCCCGCAAGTTGGGTGTGAGATGGACAAGAAAGAAGGGTACTGGAGTGGGTTGGATGACGCGGTGGAGAGGGTACCCAAGGAGGAGAGAGTGGTGATTGGAGCGGACTTCAATGGGCATGTTGGTGGTGGCAGCATCATGCTGTGGGGATGTTCTTCAGCGGCAGGAACTGGGAGACTAGTCAGGATCGAGGGAAAGATGGATGGAGCAAAGTACAGAGAGATCCTTGATGAAAACCTGCTCCAGAGGGCTCAGGACCTCAGACTGGGGCGAAGGTTTACTTTTCAACACGACAACGCCCCTAAGCACACAGCCAAGACAACGAAGGAGTGGCTTCGGGACAAGTCTGTGAATGTCCTTGAGTGGTCCAGCCAGAGCCCAGACTTGAACCCCATTGAACATCTCTGGAAAGACCTGAAAATAGCTGCAGCGACGCTCCCCATCTAACCTTACAGAGCTGGAGAGGATCTGCAGAGAAGAATGGGAGAAATACCCCAAATATAGGGGTGCCAAGCTTGTAGCTTCATACCCAAGAAGACTTGAGGCTGTAATCGCTGCCAAGGGTGCCTCAACCAAGTACTGAGTAAAGGGTGTGAATACTTATGTACATGCAATATTTCAGTTTTTTATTTTTAATACATTTGCAAAAACTTCTACAAAACCTTTTTCACTTTGTCATTATGGGTTATTGTGTGTAGATTGATGAGAGAAAAAAGGAATTTAATCCATTTTGGAATAAGGCTGTAACATAGCAACATGTGGGGAAAGGGAAGGGGTGTGAATACTTTCCGGATGCACTGTATGTGTGAATGAGAGGGAGGACAGTGGAATGGTCAGGATGCAAGGAGTGGAGGTGATGAAGGCATACAAGTTTAAATACTTGGGGTCAGCTGTCCAAAGTAACGGGGAGTGCAGTAGAGAGGTGAAGAAGAGAGTGCAGGCAGGGTGGAGTGGGTGGAGAAGTGTGTCAGGAGTGATGTGTGACAGAAGGGTACCAGCAAGAGTTAAAGGGAAGGTTTACCAGATGGTGGTGAGACCAGCTATGTTGTATGGTTTTGGAGACAGTGGCGCTGATGAAAAGACAGGAGGTGGAGCTGGAGGTGGCAGAGATGAAGATGATAAGATTTTCATTGGGAGTGATGAAGAAGGACCGGATTAGGAAGGAGTATATTAGAGGGACAGCTCAAGTTGGACGGTTTGGAGACAAAGCAAGAGAGACAAGATGGAGATGGTGTGGACATGTGTGGAGGAGAGATGCTGGGTATACTGGGAGAAGGATGCTGAATATGGAGCTGCCAGGGAAGAGGAGAAGAGGAAGGCCAAAGAGGAGGTTTATGGATGTGGTGAGGGAGGACATGCAGGTGGCTGGTGTGACAGAGGAAGATGCAGAGGACAGGAAGAGATGGAAACGGATGATCCGCTGTGGCGCCCCCTAACGGGAGCAGCCGAAAATAGTAGTAGATATTATATAGGTAATAATTCACAGGTACATTTTCGACCAAGGCTCATAAAAACATTCTCGTAACAGTGACGTGTGCGGCGCACACACGTCCGTTTTGTGTGCTGTCATGTAATTAAAGAAACAGGTGATCCAGTACAGTGTAGTAACATGATAATGACATAAGAGTGACCACACACGTCCACATGAGAGGGCTGCAGTCCTCACATTCCTGGGAGGCCACCACCATATGGGCATGCTGCTGAGTGGTGCAGCATGTGTGATGTCTCTCACAGATGCAAAAAGAGCATACACGCGCACACACACACACACACACACACACACACACACACACACACACACACACACACACACATATACACACTCGAATGAACACACAAAAATAAGTATGTACCCACAAACACAAACATGTATGAATGTATGGACACACACAAATAACTTTTGACTCTTTCACGCCCTCACCCCACCTGCCGCCCAACGACTGCTGGGATGCCTATGCTAGCAGTCGTTGGGAGGCAGGTGGACAGACACACTGGACAGGCCACCAGACCATCAGACAGGGCAACACACAAACACGCACACACACGCACACGCACAGACCAGGTTCATTGAGGGCCGGGGTCTGTCCCCGAAATGCCACTCATAAACCCCCAGTGTCCTGTCACACACCAAACAAACAGGTATTGCGTCACATACACCAGAAGGCTGTACTTGGTTTGTCCCATTCTCCTCCACTTCCTCACAACTCAGCACATGTCTGTGAGTTAATTCTTTCATCAGAATATATCTGTGCTGATGACTTTATTCAACATGATTTATACAAGCGATATGGCTTAACACAGTCATCATAACCATGTCCTAACATATGTTCATGTAAGCACAGGGCCAAGAAGACTTCACTTCTCTCTGCATTCCTGTGGACCTTCACCACAGTGGCACTTCTCTTTGGACCTTCACCAGAGTGACACTTCTCTATAGACCTTCACCAGAGTGACACTTCTCTTTGGACCTTCACCAGAGTGACACTTCTCTATAGACCTTCACCAGAGTGACACTTCTCTTTGGACCTTCACCAGAGTGACACTTCTCTATAGACCTTCACCAGAGTGACACTTCTCTTTGGACCTTCACCAGAGTGGCACTTCTCTTTGGACCTTCACCAGAGTGACACTTCTCTATAGACCTTCACCAGAGTGACACTTCTCTTTGGACATTCACCAGAGTGAAACTTGTCTTTGGACCTTCACCGGAGTCACACTTCTCTTTGGATCTTCACCAGAGTGACACTTCTCTATAGACCTTCACCAGAGTGACACTTCTCTTTGGACCTTCACCAGAGTGACACTTCTCTATAGACCTTCACCAGAGTCACACTTCTCTATAGACCTTCACCAGAGTGGCACTTCTCTTTGGACCTTCACCAGAGTGGCACTTCTCTTTGGACCTACACCAGAGTGACACTTCTCTTTGGACCTTCACCACAGTGGCACTTCTCTTTGGACCTTCACCAGAGTGACACTTCTCTTTGGACCTTCACCAGAGTGACACTTCTCTTTGGACCTTCACCAGAGTGACACTTGTCTTTGGAACTTCACCAGAGGGACACTTCTCTATAGACCTTCACCAGAGTGACACTTCTCTTTGGACCTTCACCAGAGTGACACTTGTCTTTGGACCTTCACCAGAGTGACACTTCTCTTTGGACCTTCACCAGAGTTACACTTGTCTTTGGACCTTCAACGGAGGGACACTTCTCTATAGACCTTCACCAGAGTGACACTTCTCTTTGGATCTTCACCAGAGAGACACTTCTCTTTGGACCTTCACCACAGTGGCACTTCTCTTTGGACCTTCACCAGAGTTACACTTGTCTTTGGACCTTGACCAGAGTGACACTTCTCTATAGACCTTCACCAGAGTGACACTTCTCTATAGGCCTTCACCAGAGTGAACCTTCTATTTGGACCTTCACCAGAGTGACACTTCTCTTTGGACCTTCACCAGAATGGCACTTCTCTTTGGACCTTCACCAGAGTGACACTTCTCTTTGGACCTTCACCAGAGTGGCACTTCTCTATAGACCTTCACCAGAGTGACACTTCTCTTTGGACCTTCACCAGAGTGGCACTTCTCTTTGGACCTTCACCAGAATGGCACCTCTTTGTGCCTTCACCAGAGTGACACTTGTCTTTGGACGTTCACCAGAGTGACACTTCTCTTTGGACCTTCACCAGAGTTACACTTGTCTTTGGAACTTCACCAGAGGGGCACTTCTCTTTAGACCTTCACCAGAGTGAAACTTCTCTTTGGACCTTCACCAGAGTGACACTTGTCTTTGGACCTTCACCAGAGTGACACTTCTCTATAGACCTTCACCAGAGTTACACTTGTCTTTGGAACTTCACCAGAGGGACACTTCTCTATAGACCTTCACCAGAGTGACGCTTCTCTTTGGACCTTCACCAGAGTGACACTTCTATTTGGACCTTCACCAGAGTTACACTTGTCTTTGGACCTTCACCAGAGTGACACTTCTCTTTGGACCTTCACCAGAGTGACACTTGTCTTTGGACCTTCACTAGAGTGACACTTCTCTTTGGACCTTCACCACAGTGGCACTTCTCTTTGGACCTTCACCAGAGTTACACTTGTCTTTGGACCTTCACCAGAGTGACACTTCTCTTTGGATCTTCACCAGAGTGGCACTTCTCTTTGGACCTTCACCAGAATGGCACCTCTTTGTGCCTTCACCAGAGTGACACTTGTCTTTGGACCTTCACCAGAGTGACACTTCTCTTTGGACCTTCACCAGAGTTATACTTGTCTTTGGAACTTCACCAGAGGGACACTTCTCTATAGACCTTCACCAGAGTGACACTTCTCTTTGGACCTTCACCAGTGTGACACTTCTCTTTGGACCTTCAGCAGAGTGGCACTTCTCTTTGGACCTTCACCAGAGTGACACTTCTCTTTGGACCTTCACCAGAGGGACACTTCTCTTTGGACCTTCACCAGAGTGACACTTGTCTTTGGACCTTCACTAGAGTGACACTTCTCTTTGGACCTTCACCACAGTGGCACTTGTCTTTGGACCTTCACCAGAGTGACACTTCTTTTGGACCTTCACCAGAGTGACACTTCTCTTTGGACCTTCACCAGAGTGACACTTCTCTTTGGACCTTCACCAGAGTGACACTTCTCTTTGGACCTTCACCAGAGTCACACTTCTCTATAGACTTTCACCAGAGTGACACTTCTCTTTGGACCTTCACCAGAGTGGCACTTCTCTTTGGACCTTCACCAGAGTGACACTTCTCTATAGACCTTCACCAGAGTGACACTTCTCTATAGACCTTCACCAGAGTGGCTCTTCTCTTTGGACCTTGACCAGAGTGACACTTCTCTATAGACCTTCACCAGAGTGACATTTCTCTTTGGACCTTCACCAGAGTGACACTTGTCTTTGGACCTTCACCAGAGTGACACTTCTCTTTGCACCTTCACCAGAGTGACAGCTCTCCTTGTGACGCTGCAGCAGCCTACACACACCGCTGAGATGTGCAGTGTATAACTACACAGCAGCCCACCATGAACTGCCCCTGCCCTCCCAGAGACATCTGGAGGATGGAGGGATGGAAAACAGGGCGGTGAGAAGGACAAGTAAGGTGAAAAAATGGACAAAGAGGTGATGTGAGAGTAAGAAAGAAAGAAAGAAAGAAAGAAAAGAATAGCAAAAAAAAGAAAAACAAAAGAAAGAAAGAAAACAAAGAAAGAAGGAAAGGAAGGAAGAAAGAAATAAAGAAAGAAAGAAAAATGAAAAAGAAAGAAAGAAAAGAAAGAAAGACAGACAGAAAGAAAGAGAGACAGAAAGATGCAGACAGACAAAACAAATGCGAGGAAAATTAAGACTGGAGGAGAAAGTTGGTTGGAGCGAAAATGAGAGAGAAAGGAAAGTGAGGAGGAGGAATAGATGGGGGTTAAGTGGAATGAGTGAGTGTCTAAGAGAGAGAGAGTCAGAGAAAGAGAGATAGAGAAAGAGAGATAGAGATAGAGACAGAGAGATAGAGAGAGAGACAGAGAGAGAGAGAGAGAGAGAGAGAGAGAGAGAGAGAGAGAGAGACAGAGAGAGAGAGAGAGAGAGAGAGAGAGAGAGAGAGAGAGAGAGAGACAGAGACAGAGACAGAGACAGAGACAGACAGAGAGAGGGAGGAAGGTATCTGTGAGCAAACGAGAGGGGAAACTAAATTGAAAAAGCAGAGAGGGGGCTGTTCCGGGCCTAGCAAGAATTTTTGGGGAAGGCAAAGAAAAAAGAAAAGAAGAAAAAGGAGCAGTTGAAGAGGGAGACGGGGCGGTGTACTGAGCGTTGTTGTGTTTCTGTAGTCCTCCTCTTCAAAGGACCGGCAGCCCTGATGGCTTTACCATGCAGCGGTCTGGGGCAGGGCTGCAGGGCTGCACAGCACACCGCTGCAGGACGCCTGCGGGGGGCTGAGAGTAGTGAGGCAGGTCTGAGCAGCTCAAAGAGGGGCTGCTGCAGGTCTGCCTTGGCACTCCAGGTGAACCTGCCCGGCTTCTGGACATGCAGCTCGCTTTAGAGGTTTCCCAGAGACGGCAGTCGTGACTGCCAAAGGACTGCTTTCTACTGAACGAGCTGAACTGAGACGTCTCAGAAGTGGACCATGTCAGCAATGGGGTGAAAACAGGCTGAACTTTGGCCCATGGTTGGAGCTGTAACCCAGATTGATTCGGAGAATTAATGACTGGCAAGCAGTTGAGGGTTTTCAATAGGTGAAGTATAAGTTAAACGTAAGTTCAGTTAAAAACACATTTCAGTTTTGATGCCATCGAGAAGAAAAACCTCAAGTTGCTCCACTGGCTGTACTTCACGATGGTTGGACCATCTGAGTGCTAGACATTGTGCTGATACCCCAGTACAGCCCCCTTGGGTAATGACAAGTCCGGCAACAAAGCATCTGCTTACATCGCCAATAGAGGCAAGAGTATGAAGCTCAAAGTAATACTAAAGACAGAGGCAAGAGTATGCAACTATTAATAATACTAAAGACAGAGGCAAGATTATGAAACTCATAATAATACTAAAGAGAGTGGCAAGATTATGAAACTCACAATAATACTAAAGACAGAGGCAAGAGTATGAAAATCATAAGAATACTAAAGACAGAGGCAGGATTATGAAACTCATAATAATACTAAAGACAGAGGCAAGAGTATGAAACTCATAATAATACTAAAGACAGAGGCAAGAGTATGAAACTCACAATAATACTAAAGACAGAGGCAAGATCATAAAACTCATAATAATACTAAAGACAGAGGCAAGAGTATGAAACTCACAATAATACTAAAGACAGAGGCAAGATCATAAAACTCATAATAATACTAAAGACAGAGGCAAGAGTATGAAACTCACAATAATACTAAAGACAGAGGCAAGAGTATGAAACTCACAATAATACTAAAGACAGAGGCAAGAGTATGAAACTCACAATAATACTAAAGACAGAGGCAAGATCATAAAACTCATAATAATACTAAAGACAGAGGCAGGATTATGAAACTCATAATAATACTAAAGACAGAGGCAAGAGTATGAAACTCACAATAATACTAAAGACAGAGGCAAGATCATGAAACTCATAATAATACTAAAGACAGAGGCAAGAGTATGAAACTCACAATAATACTAAAGACAGAGGCAAGATCATAAAACTCATAATAATACTAAAGACAGAGGCAAGAGTATGAAACTCACAATAATACTAAAGACAGAGGCAAGAGTATGAAACTCACAATAATACTAAAGACAGAGGCAAGAGTATGAAACTCTTAATAATACCAAAGACAGAGGCAGGATTATGAAACTCCTAAGAATACTAAAGACAGAGGCAAGAGTATGAAACTCCTAAGAATACTAAAGACAGAGGCAAGAGTATGAAACTCCTAAGAATACTAAAGACAGAGGCAAGAGCATGAAACTCCTAAGAATACTAAAGATTGAGGCAAGATTATAAAACTCATAATAATACTAAAGACAGAGGCAGGATTATGAAACTCATAATAATACTAAAGACAGAGGCAGGAGTATGAACCTCACAATAATACTAAAGACAGAGGCAAGATCATAAAACTCATACTAATACTGAAGACAGAGGCAAGAGTATGAAACTCACAATAATACTAAAGACAGAGGCAAGAGTATGAAACTCCTAAGAATACTAAAGACAGAGGAAAGAGCATGAAACTCATAATAATACTGAAGACAGAGGCAAGAGCATGAAACTCCTAACAATACTAAAGCCAGAGGCAATATTATGAAACTCACAATAATTGTAAAGACAGAGGCAAGAGTATGAAACTCCTAAGAATACTAAAGATAGAGGCAATATTATGAAACTCATAAAAATATTAAAGACAGTGTCAAGATTATGAAACTCACATTAATACTAAAGACAGAGGCAAGAGTATGGAACTCATAATACTATAGACATAGGCAGGATTATGACACTCATAAGAATACTGAGGACAAACAAAAATGAGGATAAATCAGACTATAAAAGAAACCATCACGAGAATAAATCAGACTATAAAACATAAATCATCTATGAAACAAACAAACATGAGGATAAATTGGATATAAAACAAACAAACATGAGGAATCAGACTATGAAACAAACAAACATGAGGATAAATCAGCTATAAAACAAAAAAACATGAGGATAAGTCACACTATAAAACAAACCAACATGAGGATAAGTCAGACTATAAAACAAACAAACATGAGGATAAATCAGGCTATATAACAAACCAACATGAGAATAAATCAGCTATAAAACAAACAAAGATGAGGATAAATCAGACTATAAAACAAACAAAAATGAGGATAAATCAGGCTATAAAACAAACCAACGTGAGGATAAATCAGCTATAAAACAAACCAACATGAGAATAAATCAGCTATAAAACAAAAAAAAATATGGATAAGTCACACTATAAAACAAACATCCATGAGGATAAATCAGCTATAAAACAAACATGAGGATAAATCAGCTATAAAACAAACAAAAATGAGGAATCAGACTATAAAACAAACAAACATGAGGAATCAGACTATAAAACAAACAAATATGAGGATAAATCAGTTATAAAGCAAACAAATATGAGGATAAATCAGCTATAAAGCAAAAAAACATGAGGATAAATCAGGCTATAAAACAAACAAACATGAGGATAAATCAGCTATAAAAAAATAAACATGAGGATAAATTGGATATAAAACAAACAAACATGAGGAATCAGACTATAAAACAAACAAACATGAGGAATCAGACTATAAAACAAACCAACATGAGGATAAATCAGGCTATAAAACAAACAAACATGAGGATAAATCAGGCTATATAACAAACCAACATGAGAATAAATCAGCTATAAAACAAACCAACATGAGGATAAATCAGCTATAAAACAAACAAACATGAGGATAAATCAGCTATAAAACAAACCAACATGAGGATAAATCAGCTATAAAACAAACCACCATGAGGATAAATCAGCTATAAAACAAACAAACATGAGGATAAATCAGACTATAAAACGAACAAAAATGAGGATAAATCAGGCTATAAAACAAACCAACGTGAGGATAAATCTGCTATAAAACAAACCAACATCAGAATAAATCAGCTATAAAACAAAAAAACATGAGGATAAGTCACACTATAAAACAAACAACCATGACGATAAATCAGCTATAAAACAAACATGAGGATAAATCAGCTATAAAAAAAACAAACATGAGGATAAATTGGATATAAAACAAACAAACATGAGGAATTAGACTATAAATCAAACATGAGGAATCAGACTATAAAACAAACAAACATGAGGATAAATCAGCTATAAAGCAAACCAACATGAGGATAAATCAGACTATAAAACAAACAAACATGAGGATAAATCAGACTATAAAACAAACAAACATCAGGACAAATCAGCTATAAAACAAACAAACATGAGGATAAATTGGATATAAAAAAAACAAACATGAGGAATCAGACTATAAAACAAACAAACATGAGGAATCAGACTATAAAACAAACAAACATGAGGAATCAGACTATAAAACAAACAAACATGAGGATAAATCAGCTATAAAACAAACAAACATGAGGATAAATCAGACTATAAAACAAACAAAAATGAGGATAAATCAGGCTATAAAACAAACCAACGTGAGGATAAATCAGCTATAAAACAAACCAACATGAGAATAAATCAGCTATAAAACAAAAAAAAATATGGATAAGTCACACTATAAAACAAACAACCATGAGGATAAATCAGCTATAAAACAAACATGAGGATAAATCAGGCTATATAAAACAAACAAAAATGAGGATAAATCAGCTATAAAACCAACAAACATGAGGATAAATTGGATATAAAACCAACAAACATGAGGAATCAGACTATAAAACAAACAAACATGAGGATAAATCAGCTATAAAGCAAACAAACATGAGGATAAATCAGCTATAAAGCAAACAAACATGAAGATAAATCAGACTATAAAACAAACAAACATGAGGATAAATCAGACTATAAAACAAACAAACATGAGGACAAATCAGCTATAAAACAAACAAACATGAGGATAAATTGGATATAAAACAAACAAACATGAGGAATCAGACTATAAAACAACAAACATGAGGAATCAGACTATAAAACAAACCAACATGAGGATAAATCAGGCTATATAACAAACCAACATGAGAATAAATCAGCTATAAAACAAACCAACATGAGGATAAATCAGCTATAAAACAAACAAACATGAGGATAAATTGGATATAAAACAAACAAACACAAGGAATCAGACTATAAAACAAACAAACATGAGGATAAGTCACACTATAAAACAAACCAACATGAGGATAAGTCAAACTATAAAACAAACAAACATGAGGATAAATCAGGCTATATAACAAACCAACATGAGAATAAATCAGCTATAAAACAAACCAACATGAGGATAAATCAGCTATAAAACAATCCAACATGAGAATAAATCAGCTATAAAACAAACAAACATGAGGATAAATCAGCTATAAAGCAAACAAACATGAGGATAAATCAGCTATAAAGCAAACAAACATGAAGATAAATCAGACTATAAAACAAACAAACATGAGGATAAATCAGACTATAAAACAAACAAACATGAGGACAAATCAGCTATAAAACAAACAAACAAGAGGATAAATTGGATATAAAAAAAACAAACATGAGGAATCAGACTATAAAACAAACAAACATGAGGAATCAGACTATAAAACAAACAAACATGAGGAATCAGACTATAAAACAAACAAAGATGAGGATAAATCAGCTATAAAACAAACAAACATGTAGATATATTGGATATAAAACAAACAAACATGAGGAGTCAGACTTTAAAACAAACAAACATGAGTAATCAGACTATAAAACAAACAAACATGAGGAATCAGACTATAAAACAAACCAACATGAGGATAAATCAGGCTATAAAACAAACAAACATGAGGATAAATCAGGCTATAAAACAAACAAACATGAGGATAAATTGGATATAAAACAAACAAACATGAGGAATCAGACTATAAAACAAACAAACATGAGGAATCAGACTATAAAACAAACCAACATGAGGATAAATCAGGCTATAAAACAAACAAACATGAGGATAAATCAGGCTATATAACAAACCAACATGAGAATAAATCAGCTATAAAACAAACCAACATGAGGATAAATCAGCTATAAAACAAACAAACATGAGGATAAATCAGACTATAAAACAAACAAAAATGAGGATAAATCAGGCTATAAAACAAACCAACGTGAGGATAAATCTGCTATAAAACAAACCAACATGAGGATAAATCAGCTATAAAACAAACAAACATGAGGATAAATCAGACTATAAAACAAACAAAAATGAGGATAAATCAGGCTATAAAACAAACCAACGTGAGGATAAATCTGCTATAAAACAAACCAACATCAGAATAAATCAGCTATAAAACAAAAAAACATGAGGATAAGTCACACTATAAAACAAACAACCATGACGATAAATCAGCTATAAAACAAACATGAGGATAAATCAGCTATAAAAAAAACAAACATGAGGATAAATTGGATATAAAACAAACAAACATGAGGAATTAGACTATAAATCAAACATGAGGAATCAGACTATAAAACAAACAAACATGAGGATAAATCAGCTATAAAGCAAACCAACATGAGGATAAATCAGACTATAAAACAAACAAACATGAGGATAAATCAGACTATAAAACAAACAAACATCAGGACAAATCAGCTATAAAACAAACAAACATGAGGATAAATTGGATATAAAAAAAACAAACATGAGGAATCAGACTATAAAACAAACAAACATGAGGAATCAGACTATAAAACAAACAAACATGAGGAATCAGACTATAAAACAAACAAACATGAGGATAAATCAGCTATAAAACAAACAAACATGAGGATAAATCAGACTATAAAACAAACAAAAATGAGGATAAATCAGGCTATAAAACAAACCAACGTGAGGATAAATCAGCTATAAAACAAACCAACATGAGAATAAATCCGCTATAAAACAAAAAAAAAATATGGATAAGTCACACTATAAAACAAACAACCATGAGGATAAATCAGCTATAAAACAAACATGAGGATAAATCAGGCTATATAAAACAAACAAAAATGAGGATAAATCAGCTATAAAACAAACAAACATGAGGATAAATTGGATATAAAACCAACAAACATGAGGAATCAGACTATAAAACAAACAAACATGAGGATAAATCAGCTATAAAGCAAACAAACATGAGGATAAATCAGCTATAAAGCAAACAAACATGAAGTTAAATCAGACTATAAAACAAACAAACATGAGGATAAATCAGACTATAAAACAAACAAACATGAGGACAAATCAGCTATAAAACAAACAAACATGAGGATAAATTGGATATAAAACAAACAAACATGAGGAATCAGACTATAAAACAACAAACATGAGGAATCAGACTATAAAACAAACCAACATGAGGATAAATCAGGCTATATAACAAACCAACATGAGAATAAATCAGCTATAAAACAAACCAACATGAGGATAAATCAGCTATAAAACAAACAAACATGAGGATAAATTGGATATAAAACAAACAAACACAAGGAATCAGACTATAAAACAAACAAACATGAGGATAAGTCACACTATAAAACAAACCAACATGAGGATAAGTCAAACTATAAAACAAACAAACATGAGGATAAATCAGGCTATATAACAAACCAACATGAGAATAAATCAGCTATAAAACAAACCAACATGAGGATAAATCAGCTATAAAACAATCCAACATGAGAATAAATCAGCTGTAAAACAAACAAACATGAGGATAAATCAGCTATAAAGCAAACAAACATGAGGATAAATCAGCTATAAAGCAAACAAACATGAAGATAAATCAGACTATAAAACAAACAAACATGAGGATAAATCAGACTATAAAACAAACAAACATGAGGACAAATCAGCTATAAAACAAACAAACATGAGGATAAATTGGATATAAAAAAAACAAACATGAGGAATCAGACTATAAAACAAACAAACATGAGGAATCAGACTATAAAACAAACAAACATGAGGAATCAGACTATAAAACAAACAAAGATGAGGATAAATCAGCTATAAAACAAACAAACATGTAGATATATTGGATATAAAACAAACAAACATGAGGAGTCAGACTTTAAAACAAACAAACATGAGTAATCAGACTATAAAACAAACAAACATGAGGAATCAGACTATAAAACAAACCAACATGAGGATAAATCAGGCTATAAAACAAACAAACATGAGGATAAATCAGGCTATAAAACAAACAAACATGAGGATAAATTTGATATAAAACAAACAAACATGAGGAATCAGACTATAAAACAAACAAACATGAGGAATCAGACTATAAAACAAACAAACATGAGGAATCAGACTATAAAGCAAACCAACATGAGGATAAATCAGGCTATAAAACAAACAAACATGAGGATAAATCAGCTATAAAACAATCCAACATGAGGATAAATCAGCTATAAAACAAACAAACATGAGGATAAATCAGCTATAAAACAAACAAAAATGAGCATAAATCAGCTATAAAACAAACAAAAATGAGGATAAATCAGACTATAAAACAAACAAACATGAGGATAAATTGGATATAAAACAAACAAACATGAGGAATCAGACTATAAAACAAACAAACATGAGGATAAATCAGCTATAAAACAAACAAACATGAGGATAAATCAGCTATAAAACAAACAAACATGAGGCTAAATCAGCTATAAAACAAACAAACATGAGGATAAATCAGCTATAAAGCAAACAAACATGAGGATAAATCAGACTATAAAACAAACAAACATGAGAATAAATCAGACTATAAAACAAACAAACACAAGGAATCAGACTATAAAACAAACAAACATGAGGATAAGTCACACTATAAAACAAACCAACATGAGGATAAGTCAAACTATAAAACAAACAAACATGAGGATAAATCAGGCTATATAACAAACCAACATGAGAATAAATCAGCTATAAAACAAACCAACATGAGGATAAATCAGCTATAAAACAATCCAACATGAGAATAAATCAGCTATAAAATAAACAAACATGAGGATAAATCAGCTATAAAGCAAACAAACATGAGGATAAATCAGCTATAAAGCAAACAAACATGAGGATAAATCAGACTATAAAACAAACAAACATGAGGATAAATCAGACTATAAAACAAACAAACATGAGGACAAATCAGCTATAAAACAAACAAACATGAGGATAAATTGGATATAAAAAAAACAAACATGAGGAATCAGACTATAAAACAAACAAACATGAGGAATCAGACTATAAAACAAACAAACATGAGGAATCAGACTATAAAACAAACAAACATGAGGATAAATCAGCTATAAAACAAACAAACATGTAGATATATTGGATATAAAACAAACAAACATGAGGAGTCAGACTATAAAACAAACAAACATGAGGAATCAGACTATAAAACAAACAAACATGAGGAATCAGACTATAAAACAAACCAACATGAGGATAAATCAGGCTATAAAACAAACAAACATGAGGATAAATCAGGCTATAAAACAAACAAACATGAGGATAAATTGGATATAAAACAAACAAACATGAGGAATCAGACTATAAAACAAACAAACATGAGGAATCAGACTATAAAACAAACCAACATGAGGATAAATCAGGCTATAAAACAAACAAACATGAGGATAAATCAGGCTATATAACAAACCAACATGAGAATAAATCAGCTATAAAACAAACCAACATGAGGATAAATCAGCTATAAAGCAAACCAACATGAGGATAAATCAGCTATAAAACAAACAAAAATGAGGATAAATCAGCTATAAAACAAACAAACATGAGGATAAATCAGACTATAAAACAAACAAACATGAGGATAAATTGGATATAAAACAAACAAACATGAGGAATCAGACTATAAAACAAACAAACATGAGGAATCAGACTATAAAACAAACAAACATGAGGAATCAGACTATAAACAAACAAACATGAGGATAAATCAGCTATAAAACAAACAAACATGAGGATAAATCAGACTATAAAACAAACAAAAATGAGGATAAATCAGGCTATAAAACAAACCAACGTGAGGATAAATCAGCTATAAAACAAACCAACATGAGAATAAATCAGCTATAAAACAAAAAAAAAATATGGATAAGTCACACTATAAAACAAACAACCATGAGGATAAATCAGCTATAAAACAAACATGAGGATAAATCAGGCTATATAAAACAAACAAACATGAGCATAAATCAGCTATAAAGCAAACAAACATGAGGATAAATCAGCTATAAAACAAACAAACATGAGGAATCAGACTATAAAACAAACAAACATGAGGATAAATCAGCTATAAAACAAACAAACATGAGGATAAATCAGCTATAAAGCAAACAAACATGAGGATAAATCAGACTATAAAACAAACAAACATGAGGATAAATCAGACTATAAAACAAACAAACATGGGGACAAATCGGCTATAAAACAAACAAACATGAGGATAAATTGGATATAAAACAAACAAACATGAGGAATCAGACTATAAAACAAACAAACATGAGGAATCAGACTATAAAACAAACAAACATGAGGATAAATCAGGCTATATAACAAACCAACATGAGAATAAATCAGCTATAAAACAAACCAACATGAGGATAAATCAGCTATAAAACAAACAAACATGAGGACAAATCAGATATAAAACAAACAAACACAAGGAATCAGACTATAAAACAAACAAACATGAGGATAAGTCACACTATAAAACAAACCAACATGAGGATAAGTCAAACTATAAAACAAACAAACATGAGGATAAATCAGGCTATATAACAAACCAACATGAGAATAAATCAGCTATAAAACAAACCAACATGAGGATAAATCAGCTATAAAACAATCCAACATGAGAATAAATCAGCTATAAAACAAACAAACATGAGGATAAATCAGCTATAAAGCAAACAAACATGAGGATAAATCAGCTATAAAGCAAACAAACATGAGGATAAATCAGACTATAAAACAAACAAACATGAGGAATTAGACTATAAAACAAACAAACATGAGGATAAATCAGCTATAAAACAAACAAACAAGAGGATAAATTCGATATAAAAAAAACAAACATGAGGAATCAGACTATAAAACAAACAAACATGAGGAATCAGACTATAAAACAAACAAACATGAGGAATCAGACTATAAAACAAACAAAGATGAGGATAAATCAGCTATAAAACAAACAAACATGTAGATATATTGGATATAAAACAAACAAACATGAGGAGTCAGACTTTAAAACAAACAAACATGAGTAATCAGACTATAAAACAAACAAACATGAGGAATCAGACTATAAAACAAACCAACATGAGGATAAATCAGGCTATAAAACAAACAAACATGAGGATAAATCAGGCTATAAAACAAACAAACATGAGGATAAATTGGATATAAAACAAACAAACATGAGGAATCAGACTATAAAACAAACAAACATGAGGAATCAGACTATAAAACAAACAAACATGAGGAATCAGACTATAAAACAAACCAACATGAGGATAAATCAGGCTATAAAACAAACAAACATGAGGATAAATCAGCTATAAAACAATCCAACATGAGGATAAATCAGCTATAAAACAAACAAACATGAGGATAAATCAGCTATAAAACAAACAAAAATGAGGATAAATCAGCTATAAAACAAACAAACATGAGGATAAATCAGACTATAAAACAAACAAACATGAGGATAAATTGGATATAAAACAAACAAACATGAGGAATCAGACTATAAAACAAACAAACATGAGGAATCAGACTATAAAACAAACAAACATGAGGAATTAGACTATAAAACCAACCAACATGAGGAATCAGCTATAAAACAAACAAACATGAGGATAAATCAGCTATAAAGCAAACAAACATGAGGATAAATCAGACTATAAAACAAACAAACATGAGGATAAATCAGGCTATAAAACAAACAAACATGAGGATAAATTGGATATAAAACAAACAAACATGAGGAATCAGACTATAAAACAAACAAACATGAGGAATCAGACTATAAAACAAACAAACATGAGGAATCAGACTATAAAACAAACCAACATGAGGATAAATCAGGCTATAAAACAAACAAACATGAGGATAAATCAGCTATAAAACAAACAAACATGAGGATAAATCAGCTATAAAACAAACAAACATGAGGATAAATCAGCTATAAAACAAACAAACATGAGGATAAATCAGCTATAAAACAAACAAACATGAGGATAAATCAGCTATAAAACAAACAAACATGAGGATAAATCAGACTATAAAACAAACAAACATGAGGATAAATTGGATATAAAACAAACAAACATGAGGAATCAGACTATAAAACAAACAAACATGAGGAATCAGACTATAAAACAAACAAACATGAGGAAATAGACTATAAAACCAACCAACATAAGGAATCAGCTATAAAACAAACAAACATGAGGATAAATCAGCTATAAAGCAAACAAACATGAGGATAAATCAGACTATAAAAGAAACAAACCAACGTGAGGATAAATCAGACTATAAAACAAACAAACATGAGGATAAATCAGCTATAAAACAAACAAACATGCAGTTATATTGGATAAAAAACAAACAAACATGAGGAATCAGACAATAAAACAAACAAAAATGAGGATAAATCAGCTATAAAACAAACAAACATGAGGATAAATCAGACTATAAAACAAACAAACATGAGGATAAATCAGGCTATAAAACAAACAAACATGTAGATATATTGGATATAAAACAAACAAACATGAGGAATCAGACTATAAAACAAACAAACATGAGGAATCAGACTATAAAACAAACAAACATGAGGATTCAGACTATAAAACAAACCAACATGAGGATAAATCAGGCTATAAAACAAACAAACATGAGGATAAATTAGGCTATAAAACAAAACAAACATGAGGATAAATTGGATATAAAACAAACAAACATGAGGAATCAGACCATAAAACAAACAAACATGAGGAATCAGACTATAAAACAAACCAACATGAGGATAAATCAGGCTATAAAACAAACAAACATGAGGATAAATCAGCTATAAAACAATCCAACATGAGGATAAATCAGCTATAAAACAAACAAACATGAGGATAAATCAGCTATAAAACAAACAAAAATGAGGATAAATCAGCTATAAAACAAACAAAAATGAGGATAAATCAGCTATAAAACAAACAAACATGAGGATAAATCAGACTATAAAACAAACAAACATGAGGATAAATTGGATATAAAACAAACAAACATGAGGAATCAGATTATAAAACAAACAAACATGAGGAATCAGACTATAAAACAAACAAACATGAGGAATCAGACTATAAAACAAACAAACATGAGGATAAATCAGCTATAAAACAAACAAACATGTAGATATATTGGATATAAAACAAACAAACATGAGGAATCAGACTATAAAACAAACAAACATGAGGAATCAGACTATTAAACAAACAAACATGAGGAATCAGACTATAAAACAAACAAACATGAGGATAAATCAGGCTATAAAACAAACAAACATGAGGATAAATTGGATATAAAACAAACAAACATGAGGAATCAGACTATAAAACAAACAAACATGAGGAATCAGACTATAAAACAAACAAACATGAGGAATCAGACTATAAAACAAACCAACATGAGGAATCAGCTATAAAACAAACAAACATGAGGATAAATCAGCTATAAAGCAAACAAACATGAGGATAAATCAGGCTATAAAACAAACAAACATGAGGATAAATCAGCTATAAAGCAAACAAACATGAGGATAAATTGGATATAAAACAAACAAACATGAGGAATCAGACTATAAAACAAACAAACATGAGGAATCAGACTATAAAACAAACAAACATGAGGATAAATCAGCTATAAAACAAACAAACATGTAGATATATTGGATATAAAACAAACAAACATGAGGAATCAGACTATAAAACAAACAAACATGAGGAATCAGACTATAAAACAAACAAACATGAGGAATCAGACTATAAAACAAACAAACATGAGGAATCAGACTATAAAACAAACAAACATGAGGAATCAGACTATAAAACAAACCAACATGAGGATAAATCAGGCTATAAAACAAACAAACATGAGGATAAATCAGCTATAAAACAAACAAACATGAGGATAAATCAGCTATAAAACAAACAAACATGAGGATAAATCAGCTATAAAACAAACAAACATGAGGATAAATCAGACTATAAAACAAACAAACATGAGGATAAATCAGCTATAAAACAAACAAACATGTAGATATATTGGATATAAAACAAACAAACATGAGGAATCAGACTATAAAACAAACAAACATGAGGAATCAGACTATAAAACAAACAAACATGAGGAATCAGACTATAAAACAAACCAACGTGAGGATAAATCAGGCTATAAAACAAACAAACATGAGGATAAATCAGGCTATAAAACAAACAAACATGAGGATAAATTGGATATAAAACAAACAAACATGAGGAATCAGACTATAAAACAAACAAACATGAGGAATCAGACTATAAAACAAACAAACATGAGGATAAATCAGCTATAAAACAATCCAACATGAGGATAAATCAGCTATAAAACAAACAAACATGAGGATAAATCAGCTATAAAACAAACAAACATGAGGATAAATCAGCTATAAAACAAACAAACATGAGGATAAATCAGCTATAAAACAAACAAACATGAGGATAAATCAGACTATAAAACAAACAAACATGAGGATAAATCAGCTATAAAACAAACAAACATGTAGATATATTGGATATAAAACAAACAAACATGAGGAATCAGACCACAAAACAAACAAACATGAGGAATCAGACTATAAAACAAACCAACATGAGGATAAATCAGGCTATAAAACAAACAAACATGAGGATAAATCAGCTATAAAACAATCCAACATGAGGATAAATCAGCTATAAAACAAACAAACATGAGGATAAATCAGCTATAAAACAAACAAAAATGAGGATAAATCAGCTATAAAACAAACAAACATGAGGATAAATCAGCTATAAAACAAACAAACATGAGGATAAATTGGATATAAAACAAACAAACATGAGGAATCAGATTATAAAACAAACAAACATGAGGAATCAGACTATAAAACAAACAAACATGAGGAATCAGACTATAAAACCAACCAACATGAGGAATCAGCTATAAAACAAACAAACATGAGGATAAATCAGCTATAAAGCAAACAAACATGAGGATAAATCAGACTATAAAAGAAACAAACCAACGTGAGGATAAATCAGACTATAAAACAAACAAACATGAGGATAAATCAGCTATAAAACAAACAAACATGCAGATATATTGGATATAAAACAAACAAACATGAGGAATCAGACTATAAAACAAACCAACATGAGGAATCAGACTATAAAACAAACAAACATGAGGATAAATCAGACTATAAAACAAACAAACATGAGGATAAATCAGCTATAAAACAAACAAACATGTAGATATATTGGATATAAAACAAACAAACATGAGGAATCAGACTATAAAACAAACAAACATGAGGAATCAGACTATAAAACAAACAAACATGAGGAATCAGACTATAAAACAAACCAACATGAGGATAAATCAGGCTATAAAACAAACAAACATGAGGATAAATCAGGCTATAAAACAAAACAAACATGAGGATAAATTGGATATAAAACAAACAAACATGAGGAATCAGACTATAAAACAAACAAACATGAGGAATCAGACTATAAAACAAACCAACATGAGGATAAATCAGGCTATAAAACAAACAAACATGAGGATAAATCAGCTATAAAACAATCCAACATGAGGATAAATCAGCTATAAAACAAACAAACATGAGGATAAATCAGCTATAAAACAAACAAAAATGAGGATAAATCAGCTATAAAACAAACAAAAATGAGGATAAATCAGCTATAAAACAAACAAACATGAGGATAAATCAGACTATAAAACAAACAAACATGAGGATAAATTGGATATAAAACAAACAAACATGAGGAATCAGATTATAAAACAAACAAACATGAGGAATCAGACTATAAAACAAACAAACATGAGGAATCAGACTATAAAACCAACCAACATGAGGAATCAGCTATAAAACAAACAAACATGAGGATAAATCAGCTATAAAGCAAACAAACATGAGGATAAATCAGACTATAAAAGAAACAAACCAACGTGAGGATAAATCAGACTATAAAACAAACAAACATGAGGATAAATCAGCTATAAAACAAACAAACATGCAGATATATTGGATATAAAACAAACAAACATGAGGAATCAGACTATAAAACAAACAAACATGAGGAATCAGACTATAAAACAAACAAACATGAGGAATCAGACTATAAAACAAACAAACATGAGGATAAATCAGCTATAAAACAAACAAACATGTAGATATATTGGATATAAAACAAACAAACATGAGGAATCAGACTATAAAACAAACAAACATGAGGAATCAGACTATTAAACAAACAAACATGAGGAATCAGACTATAAAACAAACAAACATGAGGATAAATCAGACTATAAAACAAACAAACATGAGGATAAATTGGATATAAAACAAACAAACATGAGGAATCAGACTATAAAACAAACAAACATGAGGAATCAGACTATAAAACAAACAAACATGAGGATAAATCAGCTATAAAACAAACAAACATGTAGATATATTGGATATAAAACAAACAAACATGAGGAATCAGACTATAAAACAAACAAACATGAGGAATCAGACTATAAAACAAACAAACATGAGGAATCAGACTATAAAACAAACAAACATGAGGAATCAGACTATAAAACAAACAAACATGAGGAATCAGACTATAAAACAAACCAACATGAGGATAAATCAGGCTATAAAACAAACAAATATGAGGATAAATCAGCTATAAAACAATCCAACATGAGGATAAATCAGCTATAAAACAAACAAACATGAGGATAAATCAGCTATAAAACAAACAAAAATGAGGATAAATCAGCTATAAAACAAACAAACATGAGGATAAATCAGCTATAAAACAAACAAACATGAGGATAAATCAGACTATAAAACAAACAAACATGAGGATAAATCAGCTATAAAACAAACAAACATGTAGATATATTGGATATAAAACAAACAAACATGAGGAATCAGACTATAAAACAAACAAACATGAGGAATCAGACTATAAAACAAACAAACATGAGGAATCAGACTATAAAACAAACCAACGTGAGGATAAATCAGGCTATAAAACAAACAAACATGAGGATAAATCAGGCTATAAAACAAACAAACATGAGGATAAATTGGATATAAAACAAACAAACATGAGGAATCAGACTATAAAACAAACAAACATGAGGAATCAGATTATAAAACAAACCAACATGAGGATAAATCAGCTATAAAACAATCCAACATGAGGATAAATCAGCTATAAAACAAACAAACATGAGGATAAATCAGCTATAAAACAAACAAAAATGAGGATAAATCAGCTATAAAACAAACAAAAATGAGGATAAATCAGCTATAAAACAAACAAACATGAGGATAAATCAGACTATAAAACAAACAAACATGAGGATAAATCAGCTATAAAACAAACAAACATGTAGATATATTGGATATAAAACAAACAAACATGAGGAATTAGACCATAAAACAAACAAACATGAGGAATCAGACTATAAAACAAACAAACATGAGGATAAATCAGGCTATAAAACAAACAAACATGAGGATAAATCAGCTATAAAACAATCCAACATGAGGATAAATCAGCTATAAAACAAACAAACATGAGGATAAATCAGCTATAAAACAAACAAAAATGAGGATAAATCAGCTATAAAACAAACAAAAATGAGGATAAATCAGCTATAAAACAAACAAACATGAGGATAAATCAGACTATAAAACAAACAAACATGAGGATAAATTGGATATAAAACAAACAAACATGAGGAATCAGATTATAAAACAAACAAACATGAGGAATCAGACTATAAAACAAACAAACATGAGGAATCAGACTATAAAACCAACCAACATGAGGAATCAGCTATAAAACAAACAAACATGAGGATAAATCAGCTATAAAGCAAACAAACATGAGGATAAATCAGACTATAAAAGAAACAAACCAACGTGAGGATAAATCAGACTATAAAACAAACAAACATGAGGATAAATCAGCTATAAAACAAACAAACATGCAGATATATTGGATATAAAACAAACAAACATGAGGAATCAGACTATAAAACAAACAAACATGAGGAATCAGACTATAAAACAAACAAACATGAGGAATCAGACTATAAAACAAACAAACATGAGGATAAATCAGCTATAAAACAAACAAACATGTAGATATATTGGATATAAAACAAACAAACATGAGGAATCAGACTATAAAACAAACAAACATGAGGAATCAGACTATTAAACAAACAAACATGAGGAATCAGACGATAAAACAAACCAACATGAGGATAAATCAGACTATAAAACAAACAAACATGAGGATAAATCAGGCTATAAAACAAACAAACATGAGGATAAATTGGATATAAAACAAACAAACATGAGGAATCAGACTATAAAACAAACAAACATGAGGAATCAGACTATAAAACAAACAAACATGAGGAATCAGACTATAAAACAAACCAACATGAGGATAAATCAGGCTATAAAACAAACAAATATGAGGATAAATCAGCTATAAAACAATCCAACATGAGGATAAATCAGCTATAAAACAAACAAACATGAGGATAAATCAGACTATAAAACAAACAAACATGAGGATAAATTGGATATAAAACAAACAAACATGAGGAATCAGATTATAAAACAAACAAACATGAGGAATCAGACTATAAAACAAACAAACATGAGGAATCAGACTATAAAACCAACCAACATGAGGAATCAGCTATAAAACAAACAAACATGAGGATAAATCAGCTATAAAGCAAACAAACATGAGGATAAATCAGACTATAAAAGAAACAAACCAACGTGAGGATAAATCAGACTATAAAACAAACAAACATGAGGACAAATCAGCTATAAAACAATCCAACATGAGGATAAATCAGCTATAAAACAAACAAAAATGAGGATAAATCAGCTATAAAACAAACAAAAATGAGGATAAATCAGCTATAAAACAAACAAACATGAGGATAAATCAGACTATAAAACAAACAAACATGAGGATAAATTGGATATAAAACAAACAAACATGAGGAATCAGATTATAAAACAAACAAACATGAGGAATCAGACTATAAAACAAACAAACATGAGGAATCAGACTATAAAACCAACCAACATGAGGAATCAGCTATAAAACAAACAAACATGAGGATAAATCAGCTATAAAGCAAACAAACATGAGGATAAATCAGACTATAAAAGAAACAAACCAACGTGAGGATAAATCAGACTATAAAACAAACAAACATGAGGATAAATCAGCTATAAAACAAACAAACATGCAGATATATTGGATATAAAACAAACAAACATGAGGAATCAGACAATAAAACAAACAAACATGAGGAATCAGACTGTAAAATAAACAAACATGAGGAATCAGACTATAAAACAAACAAAAATGAGGATAAATCAGCTATAAAACAAACAAACATGTAGATATATTGGATATAAAACAAACAAACATGAGGAATCAGACTATAAAACAAACAAACATGAGGAATCAGACTATTAAACAAACAAACATGAGGAATCAGACGATAAAACAAACAAACATGAGGATAAATCAGGCTATAAAACAAACAAACATGAGGATAAATTGGATATAAAACAAACAAACATGAGGAATCAGATTATAAAACAAACAAACATGAGGAATCAGACTATAAAACAAACAAACATGAGGAATTAGACTATAAAACCAACCAACATGAGGAATCAGCTATAAAACAAACAAACATGAGGATAAATCAGCTATAAAGCAAACAAACATGAGGATAAATCAGGCTATAAAACAAACAAACATGAGGATAAATCAGCTATAAAGCAAACAAACATGAGGATAAATTGGATATAAAACAAACAAACATGAGGAATCAGACTATAAAACAAACAAACATGAGGAATCAGACTATAAAACAAACAAACATGAGGATAAATCAGCTATAAAACAAACAAACATGTAGATATATTGGATATAAAACAAACAAACATGAGGAATCAGACTATAAAACAAACAAACATGAGGAATCAGACTATAAAACAAACAAACATGAGGAATCAGACTATAAAACAAACAAACATGAGGAATCAGACTATAAAACAAACAAACATGAGGAATCAGACTATAAAACAAACCAACATGAGGATAAATCAGGCTATAAAACAAACAAATATGAGGATAAATCAGCTATAAAACAATCCAACATGAGGATAAATCAGCTATAAAACAAACAAACATGAGGACAAATCAGCTATAAAACAAACAAAAATGAGGATAAATCAGCTATAAAACAAACAAAAATGAGGATAAATCAGCTATAAAACAAACAAACATGAGGATAAATCAGACTATAAAACAAACAAACATGAGGATAAATCAGCTATAAAACAAACAAACATGTAGATATATTGGATATAAAACAAACAAACATGAGGAATCAGACTATAAAACAAACAAACATGAGGAATCAGACTATAAAACAAACAAACATGAGGAATCAGACTATAAAACAAACCAACGTGAGGATAAATCAGGCTATAAAACAAACAAACATGAGGATAAATCAGGCTATAAAACAAACAAACATGAGGATAAATTGGATATAAAACAAACAAACATGAGGAATCAGACTATAAAACAAACAAACATGAGGAATCAGACTATAAAACAAACCAACATGAGGATAAATCAGCTATAAAACAATCCAACATGAGGATAAATCAGCTATAAAACAAACAAACATGAGGATAAATCAGCTATAAAACAAACAAACATGAGGATAAATCAGCTATAAAACAAACAAAAATGAGGATAAATCAGCTATAAAACAAACAAACATGAGGATAAATCAGACTATAAAACAAACAAACATGAGGATAAATCAGCTATAAAACAAACAAACATGTAGATATATTGGATATAAAACAAACAAACATGAGGAATCAGACTATAAAACAAACAAACATGAGGAATCAGACTATAAAACAAACCAACATGAGGATAAATCAGGCTATAAAACAAACAAACATGAGGATAAATCAGCTATAAAACAATCCAACATGAGGATAAATCAGCTATAAAACAAACAAACATGAGGATAAATCAGCTATAAAACAAACAAAAATGAGGATAAATCAGCTATAAAACAAACAAAAATGAGGATAAATCAGCTATAAAACAAACAAACATGAGGATAAATCAGACTATAAAACAAACAAACATGAGGATAAATTGGATATAAAACAAACAAACATGAGGAATCAGATTATAAAACAAACAAACATGAGGAATCAGACTATAAAACAAACAAACATGAGGAATCAGACTATAAAACCAACCAACATGAGGAATCAGCTATAAAACAAACAAACATGAGGATAAATCAGCTATAAAGCAAACAAACATGAGGATAAATCAGACTATAAAAGAAACAAACCAACGTGAGGATAAATCAGACTATAAAACAAACAAACATGAGGATAAATCAGCTATAAAACAAACAAACATGCAGATATATTGGATATAAAACAAACAAACATGAGGAATCAGACAATAAAACAAACAAACATGAGGAATCAGACTATAAAACAAACAAACATGAGGAATCAGACTATAAAACAAACAAACATGAGGATAAATCAGCTATAAAACAAACAAACATGTAGATATATTGGATATAAAACAAACAAACATGAGGAATCAGACTATAAAACAAACAAACATGAGGAATCAGACTATTAAACAAACAAACATGAGGAATCAGACGATAAAACAAACCAACATGAGGATAAATCAGACTATAAAACAAACAAACATGAGGAATCAGACTATAAAACAAACCAACATGAGGATAAATCAGGCTATAAAACAAACAAATATGAGGATAAATCAGCTATAAAACAATCCAACATGAGGATAAATCAGCTATAAAACAAACAAACATGAGGATAAATCAGCTATAAAACAAACAAAAATGAGGATAAATCAGCTATAAAACAAACAAAAATGAGGATAAATCAGCTATAAAACAAACAAACATGAGGATAAATCAGACTATAAAACAAACAAACATGAGGATAAATCAGCTATAAAACAAACAAACATGTAGATATATTGGATATAAAACAAACAAACATGAGGAATCAGACTATAAAACAAACAAACATGAGGAATCAGACTATAAAACAAACAAACATGAGGAATCAGACTATAAAACAAACCAACGTGAGGATAAATCAGGCTATAAAACAAACAAACATGAGGATAAATCAGGCTATAAAACAAACAAACATGAGGATAAATTGGATATAAAACAAACAAACATGAGGAATCAGACTATAAAACAAACAAACATGAGGAATCAGACTATAAAACAAACCAACATGAGGATAAATCAGCTATAAAACAATCCAACATGAGGATAAATCAGCTATAAAACAAACAAACATGAGGATAAATCAGCTATAAAACAAACAAAAATGAGGATAAATCAGCTATAAAACAAACAAAAATGAGGATAAATCAGCTATAAAACAAACAAACATGAGGATAAATCAGACTATAAAACAAACAAACATGAGGATAAATCAGCTATAAAACAAACAAACATGTAGATATATTGGATATAAAACAAACAAACATGAGGAATCAGACCACAAAACAAACAAACATGAGGAATCAGACTATAAAACAAACCAACATGAGAATAAATCAGGCTATAAAACAAACAAACATGAGGATAAATCAGCTATAAAACAATCCAACATGAGGATAAATCAGCTATAAAACAAACAAACATGAGGATAAATCAGCTATAAAACAAACAAAAATGAGGATAAATCAGCTATAAAACAAACAAAAATGAGGATAAATCAGCTATAAAACAAACAAACATGAGGATAAATCAGACTATAAAACAAACAAACATGAGGATAAATTGGATATAAAACAAACAAACATGAGGAATCAGATTATAAAACAAACAAACATGAGGAATCAGACTATAAAACAAACAAACATGAGGAATCAGACTATAAAACCAACCAACATGAGGAATCAGCTATAAAACAAACAAACATGAGGATAAATCAGCTATAAAGCAAACAAACATGAGGATAAATCAGACTATAAAAGAAACAAACCAACGTGAGGATAAATCAGACTATAAAACAAACAAACATGAGGATAAATCAGCTATAAAACAAACAAACATGCAGATATATTGGATATAAAACAAACAAACATGAGGAATCAGACAATAAAACAAACAAACATGAGGAATCAGACTATAAAACAAACAAACATGAGGAATCAGACTATAAAACAAACAAACATGAGGATAAATCAGCTATAAAACAAACAAACATGTAGATATATTGGATATAAAACAAACAAACATGAGGAATCAGACTATAAAACAAACAAACATGAGGAATCAGACTATTAAACAAACAAACATGAGGAATCAGACGATAAAACAAACCAACATGAGGATAAATCAGACTATAAAACAAACAAACATGAGGATAAATCAGGCTATAAAACAAACAAACATGAGGATAAATTGGATATAAAACAAACAAACATGAGGAATCAGACTATAAAACAAACAAACATGAGGAATCAGACTATAAAACAAACAAACATGAGGAATCAGACTATAAAACAAACCAACATGAGGATAAATCAGGCTATAAAACAAACAAATATGAGGATAAATCAGCTATAAAACAATCCAACATGAGGATAAATCAGCTATAAAACAAACAAACATGAGGATAAATCAGACTATAAAACAAACAAACATGAGGATAAATTGGATATAAAACAAACAAACATGAGGAATCAGATTATAAAACAAACAAACATGAGGAATCAGACTATAAAACAAACAAACATGAGGAATCAGACTATAAAACCAACCAACATGAGGAATCAGCTATAAAACAAACAAACATGAGGATAAATCAGCTATAAAGCAAACAAACATGAGGATAAATCAGACTATAAAAGAAACAAACCAACGTGAGGATAAATCAGACTATAAAACAAACAAACATGAGGACAAATCAGCTATAAAACAATCCAACATGAGGATAAATCAGCTATAAAACAAACAAAAATGAGGATAAATCAGCTATAAAACAAACAAAAATGAGGATAAATCAGCTATAAAACAAACAAACATGAGGATAAATCAGACTATAAAACAAACAAACATGAGGATAAATTGGATATAAAACCAAAAAACATGAGGAATCAGATTATAAAACAAACAAACATGAGGAATCAGACTATAAAACAAACAAACATGAGGAATCAGACTATAAAACCAACCAACATAAGGAATCAGCTATAAAACAAACAAACATGAGGATAAATCAGCTATAAAGCAAACAAACATGAGGATAAATCAGACTATAAAAGAAACAAACCAACGTGAGGATAAATCAGACTATAAAACAAACAAACATGAGGATAAATCAGCTATAAAACAAACAAACATGCAGATATATTGGATATAAAACAAACAAACATGAGGAATCAGACTATAAAACAAACAAACATGAGGAATCAGACTATAAAACAAACAAACATGAGGAATCAGACTATAAAACAAACAAACATGAGGATAAATCAGCTATAAAACAAACAAACATGTAGATATATTGGATATAAAACAAACAAACATGAGGAATCAGACTATAAAACAAACAAACATGAGGAATCAGACTATTAAACAAACAAACATGAGGAATCAGACGATAAAACAAACAAACATGAGGATAAATCAGGCTATAAAACAAACAAACATGAGGATAAATTGGATATAAAACAAACAAACATGAGGAATCAGATTATAAAACAAACAAACATGAGGAATCAGACTATAAAACAAACAAACATGAGGAATCAGACTATAAAACCAACCAACATGAGGAATCAGCTATAAAACAAACAAACATGAGGATAAATCAGCTATGAAGCAAACAAACATGAGGATAAATCAGACTATAAAAGAAACAAACATGAGGACAAATCAGCTATAAAACAAACAAACATGAGGATAAATTGGATATAAAACAAACAAACATGAGGAATCAGACTATAAAACAAACAAACATGAGGAATCAGACTATAAAACAAACAAACATGAGGATAAATCAGCTATAAAACAAACAAACATGTAGATATATTGGATATAAAACAAACAAACATGAGGAATCAGACTATAAAACAAACAAACATGAGGAATCAGACTATAAAACAAACAAACATGAGGAATCAGACTATAAAACAAACAAACATGAGGAATCAGACTATAAAACAAACAAACATGAGGAATCAGACTATAAAACAAACCAACATGAGGATAAATCAGGCTATAAAACAAACAAATATGAGGATAAATCAGCTATAAAACAATCCAACATGAGGATAAATCAGCTATAAAACAAACAAACATGAGGACAAATCAGCTATAAAACAAACAAAAATGAGGATAAATCAGCTATAAAACAAACAAAAATGAGGATAAATCAGCTATAAAACAAACAAACATGAGGATAAATCAGACTATAAAACAAACAAACATGAGGATAAATCAGCTATAAAACAAACAAACATGTAGATATATTGGATATAAAACAAACAAACATGAGGAATCAGACTATAAAACAAACAAACATGAGGAATCAGACTATAAAACAAACAAACATGAGGAATCAGACTATAAAACAAACCAACATGAGGATAAATCAGGCTATAAAACAAACAAACATGAGGATAAATCAGGCTATAAAACAAACAAACATGAGGATAAATTGGATATAAAACAAACAAACATGAGGAATCAGACTATAAAACAAACAAACATGAGGAATCAGACTATAAAACAAACCAACATGAGGATAAATCAGCTATAAAACAATCCAACATGAGGATAAATCAGCTATAAAACAAACAAACATGAGGATAAATCAGCTATAAAACAAACAAAAATGAGGATAAATCAGCTATAAAACAAACAAAAATGAGGATAAATCAGCTATAAAACAAACAAACATGAGGATAAATCAGACTATAAAACAAACAAACATGAGGATAAATCAGCTATAAAACAAACAAACATGTAGATATATTGGATATAAAACAAACAAACATGAGGAATCAGACTATAAAACAAACAAACATGAGGAATCAGACTATAAAACAAACCAACATGAGGATAAATCAGGCTATAAAACAAACAAACATGAGGATAAATCAGCTATAAAACAATCCAACATGAGGATAAATCAGCTATAAAACAAACAAACATGAGGATAAATCAGCTATAAAACAAACAAAAATGAGGATAAATCAGCTATAAAACAAACAAAAATGAGGATAAATCAGCTATAAAACAAACAAACATGAGGATAAATCAGACTATAAAACAAACAAACATGAGGATAAATTGGATATAAAACAAACAAACATGAGGAATCAGATTATAAAACAAACAAACATGAGGAATCAGACTATAAAACAAACAAACATGAGGAATCAGACTATAAAACCAACCAACATGAGGAATCAGCTATAAAACAAACAAACATGAGGATAAATCAGCTATAAAGCAAACAAACATGAGGATAAATCAGACTATAAAAGAAACAAACCAACGTGAGGATAAATCAGACTATAAAACAAACAAACATGAGGATAAATCAGCTATAAAACAAACAAACATGCAGATATATTGGATATAAAACAAACAAACATGAGGAATCAGACAATAAAACAAACAAACATGAGGAATCAGACTATAAAACAAACAAACATGAGGAATCAGACTATAAAACAAACAAACATGAGGATAAATCAGCTATAAAACAAACAAACATGTAGATATATTGGATATAAAACAAACAAACATGAGGAATCAGACTATAAAACAAACAAACATGAGGAATCAGACTATTAAACAAACAAACATGAGGAATCAGACGATAAAACAAACCAACATGAGGATAAATCAGACTATAAAACAAACAAACATGAGGATAAATCAGGCTATAAAACAAACAAACATGAGGATAAATTGGATATAAAACAAACAAACATGAGGAATCAGACTATAAAACAAACAAACATGAGGAATCAGACTA
Organism: Lampris megalopsis; assembly: GCA_022114975.2. Lineage (NCBI taxonomy): Eukaryota > Metazoa > Chordata > Actinopteri > Lampriformes > Lampridae > Lampris > Lampris megalopsis. The sequence continues at coordinate 1,282,372 of JAJHIY020001135.1, read as the reverse complement.
TAAAACAAACAAACATGAGGAATCAGACTATAAAACAAACCAACATGAGGATAAATCAGGCTATAAAACAAACAAATATGAGGATAAATCAGCTATAAAACAATCCAACATGAGGATAAATCAGCTATAAAACAAACAAACATGAGGATAAATCAGACTATAAAACAAACAAACATGAGGATAAATTGGATATAAAACAAACAAACATGAGGAATCAGATTATAAAACAAACAAACATGAGGAATCAGACTATAAAACAAACAAACATGAGGAATCAGACTATAAAACCAACCAACATGAGGAATCAGCTATAAAACAAACAAACATGAGGATAAATCAGCTATAAAGCAAACAAACATGAGGATAAATCAGACTATAAAAGAAACAAACCAACGTGAGGATAAATCAGACTATAAAACAAACAAACATGAGGACAAATCAGCTATAAAACAATCCAACATGAGGATAAATCAGCTATAAAACAAACAAAAATGAGGATAAATCAGCTATAAAACAAACAAAAATGAGGATAAATCAGCTATAAAACAAACAAACATGAGGATAAATCAGACTATAAAACAAACAAACATGAGGATAAATTGGATATAAAACAAACAAACATGAGGAATCAGATTATAAAACAAACAAACATGAGGAATCAGACTATAAAACAAACAAACATGAGGAATCAGACTATAAAACCAACCAACATGAGGAATCAGCTATAAAACAAACAAACATGAGGATAAATCAGCTATAAAGCAAACAAACATGAGGATAAATCAGACTATAAAAGAAACAAACCAACGTGAGGATAAATCAGACTATAAAACAAACAAACATGAGGATAAATCAGCTATAAAACAAACAAACATGCAGATATATTGGATATAAAACAAACAAACATGAGGAATCAGACTATAAAACAAACAAACATGAGGAATCAGACTATAAAACAAACAAACATGAGGAATCAGACTATAAAACAAACCAACATGAGGATAAATCAGCTATAAAACAAACAAACATGTAGATATATTGGATATAAAACAAACAAACATGAGGAATCAGACTATAAAACAAACAAACATGAGGAATCAGACTATTAAACAAACAAACATGAGGAATCAGACGATAAAACAAACAAACATGAGGATAAATCAGGCTATAAAACAAACAAACATGAGGATAAATTGGATATAAAACAAACAAACATGAGGAATCAGACTATAAAACAAACAAACATGAGGAATCAGACTATAAAACAAACAAACATGAGGAATTAGACTATAAAACCAACCAACATGAGGAATCAGCTATAAAACAAACAAACATGAGGATAAATCAGCTATGAAGCAAACAAACATGAGGATAAATCAGACTATAAAAGAAACAAACATGAGGACAAATCAGCTATAAAACAAACAAACATGAGGATAAATTGGATATAAAACAAACAAACATGAGGAATCAGACTATAAAACAAACAAACATGAGGAATCAGACTATAAAACAAACAAACATGAGGATAAATCAGCTATAAAACAAACAAACATGTAGATATATTGGATATAAAACAAACAAACATGAGGAATCAGACTATAAAACAAACAAACATGAGGAATCAGACTATAAAACAAACAAACATGAGGAATCAGACTATAAAACAAACAAACATGAGGAATCAGACTATAAAACAAACAAACATGAGGAATCAGACTATAAAACAAACCAACATGAGGATAAATCAGGCTATAAAACAAACAAATATGAGGATAAATCAGCTATAAAACAATCCAACATGAGGATAAATCAGCTATAAAACAAACAAACATGAGGACAAATCAGCTATAAAACAAACAAAAATGAGGATAAATCAGCTATAAAACAAACAAAAATGAGGATAAATCAGCTATAAAACAAACAAACATGAGGATAAATCAGACTATAAAACAAACAAACATGAGGATAAATCAGCTATAAAACAAACAAACATGTAGATATATTGGATATAAAACAAACAAACATGAGGAATCAGACTATAAAACAAACAAACATGAGGAATCAGACTATAAAACAAACAAACATGATTAATCAGACTATAAAACAAACCAACGTGAGGATAAATCAGGCTATAAAACAAACAAACATGAGGATAAATCAGGCTATAAAACAAATAAACATGAGGATAAATTGGATATAAAACAAACAAACATGAGGAATCAGACTATAAAAAAAACAAACATGAGGAATCAGACTATAAAACAAACCAACATGAGGATAAATCAGCTATAAAACAATCCAACATGAGGATAAATCAGCTATAAAACAAACAAACATGAGGATAAATCAGCTATAAAACAAACAAAAATGAGGATAAATCAGCTATAAAACAAACAAAAATGAGGATAAATCAGCTATAAAACAAACAAACATGAGGATAAATCAGACTATAAAACAAACAAACATGAGGATAAATCAGCTATAAAACAAACAAACATGTAGATATATTGGATATAAAACAAACAAACATGAGGAATCAGACCACAAAACAAACAAACATGAGGAATCAGACTATAAAACAAACCAACATGAGGATAAATCAGGCTATAAAACAAACAAACATGAGGATAAATCAGCTATAAAACAATCCAACATGAGGATAAATCAGCTATAAAACAAACAAACATGAGGATAAATCAGCTATAAAACAAACAAAAATGAGGATAAATCAGCTATAAAACAAACAAAAATGAGGATAAATCAGCTATAAAACAAACAAACATGAGGATAAATCAGACTATAAAACAAACAAACATGAGGATAAATTGGATATAAAACAAACAAACATGAGGAATCAGATTATAAAACAAACAAACATGAGGAATCAGACTATAAAACAAACAAACATGAGGAATCAGACTATAAAACCAACCAACATGAGGAATCAGCTATAAAACAAACAAACATGAGGATAAATCAGCTATAAAGCAAACAAACATGAGGATAAATCAGACTATAAAAGAAACAAACCAACGTGAGGATAAATCAGACTATAAAACAAACAAACATGAGGATAAATCAGCTATAAAACAAACAAACATGCAGATATATTGGATATAAAACAAACAAACATGAGGAATCAGACAATAAAACAAACAAACATGAGGAATCAGACTATAAAACAAACAAACATGAGGATAAATCAGCTATAAAACAAACAAACATGTAGATATATTGGATATAAAACAAACAAACATGAGGAATCAAACTATAAAACAAAAAAACATGAGGAATCAGACTATTAAACAAACAAACATGAGGAATCAGACGATAAAACAAACCAACATGAGGATAAATCAGACTATAAAACAAACAAACATGAGGATAAATCAGGCTATAAAACAAACAAACATGAGGATAAATTGGATATAAAACAAACAAACATGAGGAATCAGACTATAAAACAAACAAACATGAGGAATCAGACTATAAAACAAACAAACATGAGGAATCAGACTATAAAACAAACCAACATGAGGATAAATCAGGCTATAAAACAAACAAATATGAGGATAAATCAGCTATAAAACAATCCAACATGAGGATAAATCAGCTATAAAACAAACAAACATGAGGATAAATCAGACTATAAAACAAACAAACATGAGGATAAATTGGATATAAAACAAACAAACATGAGGAATCAGATTATAAAACAAACAAACATGAGGAATCAGACTATAAAACAAACAAACATGAGGAATCAGACTATAAAACCAACCAACATGAGGAATCAGCTATAAAACAAACAAACATGAGGATAAATCAGCTATAAAGCAAACAAACATGAGGATAAATCAGACTATAAAAGAAACAAACCAACGTGAGGATAAATCAGACTATAAAACAAACAAACATGAGGACAAATCAGCTATAAAACAAACAAACATGAGGATAAATTGGATATAAAACAAACAAACATGAGGAATCAGACTATAAAACAAACAAACATGAGGATAAATCAGCTATAAAACAAACAAACATGAGGATAAATCAGCTATAAAACAAACAAACATGTAGATATATTGCATATAAAACAAACAAACATGAGGAATCAGACTATAAAACAAACAAACATGAGGAATCAGACTATTAAACAAACAAACATGAGGAATCAGACGATAAAACAAACCAACATGAGGATAAATCAGACTATAAAACAAACAAACATGAGGATAAATCAGGCTATAAAACAAACAAACATGAGGATAAATTGGATATAAAACAAACAAACATGAGGAATCAGACTATAAAACAAACAAACATGAGGAATCAGACTATAAAACAAACAAACATGAGGAATCAGACTATAAAACAAACCAACATGAGGATAAATCAGGCTATAAAACAAACAAATATGAGGATAAATCAGCTATAAAACAATCCAACATGAGGATAAATCAGCTATAAAACAAACAAACATGAGGATAAATCAGCTATAAAACAAACAAAAATGAGGATAAATCAGCTATAAAACAAACAAAAATGAGGATAAATCAGCTATAAAACAAACAAACATGAGGATAAATCAGCTATAAAACAAACAAACATGTAGCTATATTGGATATAAAACAAACAAACATGAGGAATCAGACTATAAAACAAACAAACATGAGGAATCAGACTATAAAACAAACAAACATGAGGAATCAGACTATAAAACAAACCAACGTGAGGATAAATCAGGCTATAAAACAAACAAACATGAGGATAAATCAGGCTATAAAACAAACAAACATGAGGATAAATTGGATATAAAACAAACAAACATGAGGAATCAGACTATAAAACAAACAAACATGAGGAATCAGACTATAAAACAAACCAACATGAGGATAAATCAGCTATAAAACAAACAAACATGTAGATATATTGGATATAAAACAAACAAACATGAGGAATCAGACTATAAAACAAACAAACATGAGGAATCAGACTATTAAACAAACAAACATGAGGAATCAGACGATAAAACAAACCAACATGAGGATAAATCAGACTATAAAACAAACAAACATGAGGATAAATCAGGCTATAAAATAAACAAACATGAGGATAAATTGGATATAAAACAAACAAACATGAGGAATCAGACTATAAAACAAACAAACATGAGGAATCAGACTATAAAACAAACAAACATGAGGAATCAGACTATAAAACAAACCAACATGAGGATAAATCAGGCTATAAAACAAACAAATATGAGGATAAATCAGCTATAAAACAATCCAACATGAGGATAAATCAGCTATAAAACAAACAAACATGAGGATAAATCAGCTATAAAACAAACAAAAATGAGGATAAATCAGCTATAAAACAAACAAAAATGAGGATAAATCAGCTATAAAACAAACAAACATGAGGATAAATCAGACTATAAAACAAACAAACATGAGGATAAATCAGCTATAAAACAAACAAACATGTAGATATATTGGATATAAAACAAACAAACATGAGGAATCAGACTATAAAACAAACAAACATGAGGAATCAGACTATAAAACAAACAAACATGAGGAATCAGACTATAAAACAAACCAACGTGAGGATAAATCAGGCTATAAAACAAACAAACATGAGGATAAATCAGGCTATAAAACAAACAAACATGAGGATAAATTGGATATAAAACAAACAAACATGAGGAATCAGACTATAAAACAAACAAACATGAGGAATCAGAATATAAAACAAACCAACATGAGGATAAATCAGCTATAAAACAATCCAACATGAGGATAAATCAGCTATAAAACAAACAAACATGGGGAAAAATCAGCTATAAAACAAACAAAAATGAGGATAAATCAGCTATAAAACAAAGAAAAATGAGGATAAATCAGCTATAAAACAAACAAACATGAGGATAAATCAGACTATAAAACAAACAAACATGAGGATAAATCAGCTATAAAACAAACAAACATGTAGATATATTGGATATAAAACAAACAAACATGAGGAATCAGACTATAAAACAAACAAACATGAGGAATCAGACTATAAAACAAACAAACATGAGGAATCAGACTATAAAACAAACCAACGTGAGGATAAATCAGGCTATAAAACAAACAAACATGAGGATAAATCAGGCTATAAAACAAACAAACATGAGGATAAATTGGATATAAAACAAACAAACATGAGGAATCAGACTATAAAAAAAACAAACATGAGGAATCAGACTATAAAACAAACAAACATGAGGAATCAGACTATAAAACAAACAAACATGAGGAATCAGACTATAAAACAAACCAACGTGAGGATAAATCAGGCTATAAAACAAACAAACATGAGGATAAATCAGGCTATAAAACAAACAAACATGAGGATAAATTGGATATAAAACAAACAAACATGAGGAATCAGACTATAAAACAAACAAACATGAGGAATCAGACTATAAAACAAACAAACATGAGGATAAATCAGGCTATAAAACAAACCAACATGAGGATAAATCAGCTATAAAACAATCCAACATGAGGATAAATCAGCTATAAAACAAACAAACATGAGGATAAATCAGCTATAAAGCAAACAAACATGAGGATAAATCAGACTATAAAACAAACAAACATGAGGATAAATCAGACTATAAAACAAACAAACATGAGGATAAATCAGCTATAAAACAAACAAACATGTAGATATATTGGATATAAAACAAACAAACATGAGGAATCAGACTATAAAACAAACAAACATGAGGAATCAGACTATAAAACAAACAATCATGAGGAATCAGACTATAAAACAAACCAACATGAGGATAAATCAGGCTATAAAACAAACAAACATGAGGATAAATCAGGCTATAAAACAAACAAACATGAGGATAAATTGGAAATAAAACAAACAAACATGAGGAATCAGACTATAAAACAAACAAACATGAGGAATCAGACTATAAAACAAACAAACATGAGGAATCAGACGATAAAACAAACTAACATGAGGATAAATAAGACTATAAAACAAACAAACATGAGGATAAATCAGGCTATAAAACAAACAAACATGAGGATAAATTGGATATAAAACAAACAAACATGAGGAATCAGACTATAAAACAAACAAACATGAGGAATCAGACTATAAAACAAACAAACATGAGGAATCAGACTATAAAACAAACCAACATGAGGATAAATCAGGCTATAAAACAAACAAATATGAGGATAAATCAGCTATAAAACAATCCAACATGAGGATAAATCAGCTATAAAACAAACAAATATGAGGATAAATCAGCTATAAAACAAACAAAAATGAGGATAAATCAGCTATAAAACAAACAAAAATGAGGATAAATCAGCTATAAAACAAACAAACATGAGGATAAATCAGACTATAAAACAAACAAACATAAGGATAAATCAGCTATAAAACAAACAAACATGTAGATATATTGGATATAAAACAAACAAACATGAGGAATCAGACTATAAAACAAACAAACATGAGGAATCAGACTATAAAACAAACAAACATGAGGAATCAGACTATAAAACAAACCAACGTGAGGATAAATCAGGCTATAAAACAAACAAACATGAGGATAAATCAGGCTATAAAACAAACAAACATGAGGATAAATTGGATATAAAACAAACAAACATGAGGAATCAGACTATAAAACAAACAAACATGAGGAATCAGACTATAAAACAAACCAACATGAGGATAAATCAGCTATAAAACAATCCAACATGAGGATAAATCAGCTATAAAACAAACAAACATGAGGATAAATCAGGCTATAAAACAAACAAACATGAGGATAAATTGGATATAAAACAAACAAACATGAGGAATCAGACTATAAAACAAACAAACATGAGGAATCAGACTATAAAACAAACAAACATGAGGAATCAGACTATAAAACAAACCAACATGAGGATAAATCAGGCTATAAAACAAACAAATATGAGGATAAATCAGCTATAAAACAATCCAACATGAGGATAAATCAGCTATAAAACAAACAAACATAAGGATAAATCAGCTATAAAACAAACAAATATGAGGATAAATCAGCTATAAAACAAACAAAAATGAGGATAAATCAGCTATAAAACAAACAAACATGAGGATAAATCAGACTATAAAACAAACAAACATGAGGATAAATCAGCTATAAAACAAACAAACATGTAGATATATTGGATATAAAACAAACAAACATGAGGAATCAGACTATAAAACAAACAAACATGAGGAATCAGACTATAAAACAAACAATCATGAGGAATCAGACTATAAAACAAACCAACATGAGGATAAATCAGGCTATAAAACAAACAAACATGAGGATAAATCAGGCTATAAAACAAACAAACATGAGGATAAATTGGAAATAAAACAAACAAACATGAGGAATCAGACTATAAAACAAACAAACATGAGGAATCAGACGATAAAACAAACCAACATGAGGATAAATAAGACTATAAAACAAACAAACATGAGGATAAATCAGGCTATAAAACAAACAAACATGAGGAATCAGACTATAAAACAAACAAACATGAGGAATCAGACTATAAAACAAACAAACATGAGGAATCAGACTATAAAACAAACCAACATGAGGATAAATCAGGCTATAAAACAAACAAATATGAGGATAAATCAGCTATAAAACAATCCAACATGAGGATAAATCAGCTATAAAACAAACAAATATGAGGATAAATCAGCTATAAAACAAACAAAAATGAGGATAAATCAGCTATAAAACAAACAAAAATGAGGATAAATCAGCTATAAAACAAACAAACATGAGGATAAATCAGACTATAAAACAAACAAACATAAGGATAAATCAGCTATAAAACAAACAAACATGTAGATATATTGGATATAAAACAAACAAACATGAGGAATCAGACTATAAAACAAACAAACATGAGGAATCAGACTATAAAACAAACAAACATGAGGAATCAGACTATAAAACAAACCAACGTGAGGATAAATCAGGCTATAAAACAAACAAACATGAGGATAAATCAGGCTATAAAACAAACAAACATGAGGATAAATTGGATATAAAACAAACAAACATGAGGAATCAGACTATAAAACAAACAAACATGAGGAATCAGACTATAAAACAAACCAACATGAGGATAAATCAGCTATAAAACAATCCAACATGAGGATAAATCAGCTATAAAACAAACAAACATGAGGATAAATCAGGCTATAAAACAAACAAACATGAGGATAAATTGGATATAAAACAAACAAACATGAGGAATCAGACTATAAAACAAACAAACATGAGGAATCAGACTATAAAACAAACCAACATGAGGATAAATCAGCTATAAAACAATCCAACATGAGGATAAATCAGCTATAAAACAAACAAACATGAGGATAAATCAGCTATAAAACAAACAAAAATGAGGATAAATCAGCTATAAAACAAACAAAAATGAGGATAAATCAGCTATAAAACAAACAAACATGAGGATAAATCAGACTATAAAACAAACAAACTTGAGGATAAATCAGCTATAAAACAAACAAACATGTAGATATATTGGATATAAAACAAACAAACATGAGGAATCAGACTATAAAACAAACAAACATGAGGAATCAGACTATAAAACAAACAAACATGAGGAATCAGACTATAAAACAAACCAACGTGAGGATAAATCAGACTATAAAACAAACAAACATGAGGATAAATCAGGCTATAAAACAAACAAACATGAGGATAAATTGGATATAAAACAAACAAACATGAGGAATCAGACTATAAAACAAACAAACATGAGGAATCAGACTATAAAACAAACAAACATGAGGAATCAGACTATAAAACAAACCAACATGAGGATAAATCAGCTATAAAACAATCCAACATGAGGATAAATCAGCTATAAAACAAACAAACATGAGGATAAATCAGCTATAAAGCAAACAAACATGAGGATAAATCAGACTATAAAACAAACAAACATGAGGATAAATCAGCTATAAAACAAACAAACATGTAGATATATTGGATATAAAACAAACAAACATGAGGAATCAGACTATAAAACAAACAAACATGAGGAATCAGACTATAAAACAAACAATCATGAGGAATCAGACTATAAAACAAACAAACATGAGGATAAATCAGGCTATAAAACAAACAAACATGAGGATAAATCAGGCTATAAAACAAACAAACATGAGGATAAATTGGAAATAAAACAAACAAACATGAGGAATCAGACTATAAAACAAACAAACATGAGGAATCAGACGATAAAACAAACCAACATGAGGATAAATAAGACTATAAAACAAACAAACATGAGGATAAATCAGGCTATAAAACAAACAAACATGAGGATAAATTGGATATAAAACAAACAAACATGAGGAATCAGACTATAAAACAAACAAACATGAGGAATCAGACTATAAAACAAACAAACATGAGGAATCAGACTATAAAACAAACCAACATGAGGATAAATCAGGCTATAAAACAAACAAATATGAGGATAAATCAGCTATAAAACAATCCAACATGAGGATAAATCAGCTATAAAACAAACAAACATAAGGATAAATCAGCTATAAAACAAACAAATATGAGGATAAATCAGCTATAAAACAAACAAAAATGAGGATAAATCAGCTATAAAACAAACAAACATGAAGATAAATCAGACTATAAAACAAACAAACATGAGGATAAATCAGCTATAAAACAAACAAACATGTAGATATATTGGATATAAAACAAACAAACATGAGGAATCAGACTATAAAACAAACAAACATGAGGAATCAGACTATAAAACAAACAAACATGAGGAATCAGACTATAAAACAAACCAACGTGAGGATAAATCAGGCTATAAAACAAACAAACATGAGTATAAATCAGGCTATAAAACAAACAAACATGAGGATAAATTGGATATAAAACAAACAAACATGAGGAATCAGACTATAAAACAAACAAACATGAGGAATCAGACTATAAAACAAACCAACATGAGGATAAATCAGCTATAAAACAATCCAACATGAGGATAAATCAGCTATAAAACAAACAAACATGAGGAAAAATCAGCTATAAAACAAACAAAAATGAGGATAAATCAGCTATAAAACAAACAAAAATGAGGATAAATCAGCTATAAAACAAACAAACATGAGGATAAATCAGACTATAAAACAAACAAACATGAGGATAAATCAGCTATAAAACAAACAAACATGTAGATATATTGGATATAAAACAAACAAACATGAGGAATCAGACTATAAAACAAACAAACATGAGGAATCAGACTATAAAACAAACAAACATGAGGAATCAGACTATAAAACAAACCAACGTGAGGATAAATCAGGCTATAAAACAAACAAACATGAGGATAAATCAGGCTATAAAACAAACAAACATGAGGATAAATTGGATATAAAACAAACAAACATGAGGAATCAGACTATAAAACAAACAAACATGAGGAATCAGACTATAAAACAAACAAACATGAGGAATCAGACTATAAAACAAACAAACATGAGGAATCAGACTATAAAACAAACCAACGTGAGGATAAATCAGGCTATAAAACAAACAAACATGAGGATAAATCAGGCTATAAAACAAACAAACATGAGGATAAATTGGATATAAAACAAACAAACATGAGGAATCAGACTATAAAACAAACAAACATGAGGAATCAGACTATAAAACAAACAAACATGAGGAATCAGACTATAAAACAAACCAACATGAGGATAAATCAGCTATAAAACAATCCAACATGAGGATAAATCAGCTATAAAACAAACAAACATGAGGATAAATCAGCTATAAAGCAAACAAACATGAGGATAAATCAGACTATAAAACAAACAAACATGAGGATAAATCAGACTATAAAACAAACAAACATGAGGATAAATCAGCTATAAAACAAACAAACATGTAGATATATTGGATATAAAACAAACAAACATGAGGAATCAGACTATAAAACAAACAAACATGAGGAATCAGACTATAAAACAAACAATCATGAGGAATCAGACTATAAAACAAACCAACATGAGGATAAATCAGGCTATAAAACAAACAAACATGAGGATAAATCAGGCTCTAAAACAAACAAACATGAGGATAATTTGGAAATAAAACAAACAAACATGAGGAATCAGACTATAAAACAAACAAACATGAGGAATCAGACTATAAAACAAACAAACATGAGGAATCAGACGATAAAACAAACCAACATGAGGATAAATAAGACTATAAAACAAACAAACATGAGGATAAATCAGGCCATAAAACAAACAAACATGAGGATAAATTGGATATAAAACAAACAAACATGAGGAATCAGACTATAAAACAAACAAACATGAGGAATCAGACTATAAAACAAACAAACATGAGGAATCAGACTATAAAACAAACCAACATGAGGATAAATCAGGCTATAAAACAAACAAATATGAGGATAAATCAGCTATAAAACAATCCAACATGAGGATAAATCAGCTATAAAACAAACAAACATGAGGATAAATCAGCTATAAAACAAACAAAAATGAGGATAAATCAGCTATAAAACAAACAAAAATGAGGATAAATCAGCTATAAAACAAACAAACATGAGGATAAATCAGACTATAAAACAAACAAACATAAGGATAAATCAGCTATAAAACAAACAAACATGTAGATATATTGGATATAAAACAAACAAACATGAGGAATCAGACTATAAAACAAACAAACATGAGGAATCAGACTATAAAACAAACAAACATGAGGAATCAGACTATAAAACAAACCAACGTGAGGATAAATCAGGCTATAAAACAAACAAACATGAGGATAAATCAGGCTATAAAACAAAAAACATGAGGATAAATTGGATATAAAACAAACAAACATGAGGAATCAGACTATAAAACAAACAAACATGAGGAATCAGACTATAAAACAAACCAACATGAGGATAAATCAGCTATAAAACAATCCAACATGAGGATAAATCAGCTATAAAACAAACAAACATGAGGATAAATCAGCTATAAAACAAACAAAAATGAGGATAAATCAGCTATAAAACAAACAAAAATGAGGATAAATCAGCTATAAAACAAACAAACATGAGGATAAATCAGACTATAAAACAAACAAACTTGAGGATAAATCAGCTATAAAACAAACAAACATGTAGATATATTGGATATAAAACAAACAAACATGAGGAATCAGACTATAAAACAAACAAACATGAGGAATCAGACTATAAAACAAACAAACATGAGGAATCAGACTATAAAACAAACCAACGTGAGGATAAATCAGACTATAAAACAAACAAACATGAGGATAAATCAGGCTATAAAACAAACAAACATGAGGATAAATTGGATATAAAACAAACAAACATGAGGAATCAGACTATAAAACAAACAAACATGAGGAATCAGACTATAAAACAAACAAACATGAGGAATCAGACTATAAAACAAACCAACATGAGGATAAATCAGCTATAAAACAATCCAACATGAGGATAAATCAGCTATAAAACAAACAAACATGAGGATAAATCAGCTATAAAGCAAACAAACATGAGGATAAATCAGACTATAAAACAAACAAACATGAGGATAAATCAGCTATAAAACAAACAAACATGTAGATATATTGGATATAAAACAAACAAACATGAGGAATCAGACTATAAAACAAACAAACATGAGGAATCAGACTATAAAACAAACAATCATGAGGAATCAGACTATAAAACAAACCAACATGAGGATAAATCAGGCTATAAAACAAACAAACATGACGATAAATCAGGCTATAAAACAAACAAACATGAGGATAAATTGGAAATAAAACAAACAAACATGAGGAATCAGACTATAAAACAAACAAACATGAGGAATCAGACTATAAAACAAACAAACATGAGGAATCAGACTATAAAACAAACAAACATGAGGAATCAGACTATAAAACAAACAAACATGAGGATAAATCAGCTATAAAACAAACAAACATGTAGATATATTGGATATAAAAAAACAAACATGAGGAATCAGACTATAAAACAAACAAACATGAGGAATCAGACTATAAAACAAACAAACATGAGGAATCAGACTATAAAACAAACCAACATGAGGATAAATCAGGCTATAAAACAAACAAACATGAGGATAAATCATGCTATAAAACAAACAAACATGAGGATAAAAAGGATATAAAGCAAAAAACATGAGGAATTAGACTATAAAACAAACATAACATGAGGAATCAGACTATAAAACAAACAAACATGAGGAATCAGACTATAAAACAAACCAACATGAGGATAAATCAGGCTATAAAACAAACAAACATGAGGATAAATCAGCTATAAAACAATCCAACATGAGGATAAATCAGCTATAAAACAAACAAACATGAGGATAAATCAGCTATAAAACAAACAAAAATGAGGATAAATCAGCTATAAAACAAACAAAAATGAGGATAAATCAGCTATAAAACAAACAAACATGAGGATAAATCAGACTATAAAACAAACAAACATGAGGATAATTTGGAAATAAAACAAACAAACATGAGGAATCAGACTATAAAACAAACAAACATGAGGAATCAGACTATAAAACAAACAAACATGAGGAATCAGACGATAAAACAAACCAACATGAGGATAAATAAGACTATAAAACAAACAAACATGAGGATAAATCAGGCTATAAAACAAACAAACATGAGGATAAATTGGATATAAAACAAACAAACATGAGGAATCAGACTATAAAACAAACAAACATGAGGAATCAGACTATAAAACAAACAAACATGAGGAATCAGACTATAAAACAAACCAACATGAGGATAAATCAGGCTATAAAACAAACAAATATGAGGATAAATCAGCTATAAAACAATCCAACATGAGGATAAATCAGCTATAAAACAAACAAACATGAGGATAAATCAGCTATAAAACAAACAAAAATGAGGATAAATCAGCTATAAAACAAACAAAAATGAGGATAAATCAGCTATAAAACAAACAAACATGAGGATAAATCAGACTATAAAACAAACAAACATAAGGATAAATCAGCTATAAAACAAACAAACATGTAGATATATTGGATATAAAACAAACAAACATGAGGAATCAGACTATAAAACAAACAAACATGAGGAATCAGACTATAAAACAAACAAACATGAGGAATCAGACTATAAAACAAACCAACGTGAGGATAAATCAGGCTATAAAACAAACAAACATGAGGATAAATCAGGCTATAAAACAAAAAACATGAGGATAAATTGGATATAAAACAAACAAACATGAGGAATCAGACTATAAAACAAACAAACATGAGGAATCAGACTATAAAACAAACCAACATGAGGATAAATCAGCTATAAAACAATCCAACATGAGGATAAATCAGCTATAAAACAAACAAACATGAGGATAAATCAGCTATAAAACAAACAAAAATGAGGATAAATCAGCTATAAAACAAACAAAAATGAGGATAAATCAGCTATAAAACAAACAAACATGAGGATAAATCAGACTATAAAACAAACAAACTTGAGGATAAATCAGCTATAAAACAAACAAACATGTAGATATATTGGATATAAAACAAACAAACATGAGGAATCAGACTATAAAACAAACAAACATGAGGAATCAGACTATAAAACAAACAAACATGAGGAATCAGACTATAAAACAAACCAACGTGAGGATAAATCAGACTATAAAACAAACAAACATGAGGATAAATCAGGCTATAAAACAAACAAACATGAGGATAAATTGGATATAAAACAAACAAACATGAGGAATCAGACTATAAAACAAACAAACATGAGGAATCAGACTATAAAACAAACAAACATGAGGAATCAGACTATAAAACAAACCAACATGAGGATAAATCAGCTATAAAACAATCCAACATGAGGATAAATCAGCTATAAAACAAACAAACATGAGGATAAATCAGCTATAAAGCAAACAAACATGAGGATAAATCAGACTATAAAACAAACAAACATGAGGATAAATCAGCTATAAAACAAACAAACATGTAGATATATTGGATATAAAACAAACAAACATGAGGAATCAGACTATAAAACAAACAAACATGAGGAATCAGACTATAAAACAAACAATCATGAGGAATCAGACTATAAAACAAACCAACATGAGGATAAATCAGGCTATAAAACAAACAAACATGACGATAAATCAGGCTATAAAACAAACAAACATGAGGATAAATTGGAAATAAAACAAACAAACATGAGGAATCAGACTATAAAACAAACAAACATGAGGAATCAGACTATAAAACAAACAAACATGAGGAATCAGACTATAAAACAAACAAACATGAGGAATCAGACTATAAAACAAACAAACATGAGGATAAATCAGCTATAAAACAAACAAACATGTAGATATATTGGATATAAAAAAACAAACATGAGGAATCAGACTATAAAACAAACAAACATGAGGAATCAGACTATAAAACAAACAAACATGAGGAATCAGACTATAAAACAAACCAACATGAGGATAAATCAGGCTATAAAACAAACAAACATGAGGATAAATCATGCTATAAAACAAACAAACATGAGGATAAAAAGGATATAAAGCAAAAAACATGAGGAATTAGACTATAAAACAAACATAACATGAGGAATCAGACTATAAAACAAACAAACATGAGGAATCAGACTATAAAACAAACCAACATGAGGATAAATCAGGCTATAAAACAAACAAACATGAGGATAAATCAGCTATAAAACAATCCAACATGAGGATAAATCAGCTATAAAACAAACAAACATGAGGATAAATCAGCTATAAAACAAACAAAAATGAGGATAAATCAGCTATAAAACAAACAAAAATGAGGATAAATCAGCTATAAAACAAACAAACATGAGGATAAATCAGACTATAAAACAAACAAACATGAGGATAAATTGGATATAAAACAAACAAACATGAGGAATCAGACTATAAAACAAACAAACATGAGGAATCAGACTATAAAACAAACAAACATGAGGAATCAGACTATAAAACAAACAAACATGAGGAATCAGACTATAAAACAATCCAACATGAGGATAAATCAGCTATAAAACAAACAAACATGAGGATAAATTAGGCTATAAAACAAACAAACATGAGGATAAATTGGATATAAAACAAACAAACATGAGGAATCAGACTATAAAACAAACAAACATGAGGAATCAGACTATAAAACAAACAAACATGAGGAATCAGACTATAAAACAAACCAACATGAGGATAAATCAGGCTATAAAACAAACAAATATGAGGATAAATCAGCTATAAAACAATCCAACATGAGGATAAATCAGCTATAAAACAAACAAACATAAGGATAAATCAGCTATAAAACAAACAAATATGAGGATAAATCAGCTATAAAACAAACAAAAATGAGGATAAATCAGCTATAAAACAAACAAACATGAAGATAAATCAGACTATAAAACAAACAAACATGAGGATAAATCAGCTATAAAACAAACAAACATGTAGATATATTGGATATAAAACAAACAAACATGAGGAATCAGACTATAAAACAAACAAACATGAGGAATCAGACTATAAAACAAACAAACATGAGGAATCAGACTATAAAACAAACCAACGTGAGGATAAATCAGGCTATAAAACAAACAAACATGAGTATAAATCAGGCTATAAAACAAACAAACATGAGGATAAATTGGATATAAAACAAACAAACATGAGGAATCAGACTATAAAACAAACAAACATGAGGATAAATCAGACTATAAAACAAACCAACATGAGGATAAATCAGCTATAAAACAATCCAACATGAGGATAAATCAGCTATAAAACAAACAAACATGAGGAAAAATCAGCTATAAAACAAACAAAAATGAGGATAAATCAGCTATAAAACAAACAAAAATGAGGATAAATCAGCTATAAAACAAACAAACATGAGGATAAATCAGACTATAAAACAAACAAACATGAGGATAAATCAGCTATAAAACAAACAAACATGTAGATATATTGGATATAAAACAAACAAACATGAGGAATCAGACTATAAAACAAACAAACATGAGGAATCAGACTATAAAACAAACAAACATGAGGAATCAGACTATAAAACAAACCAACGTGAGGATAAATCAGGCTATAAAACAAACAAACATGAGGATAAATCAGGCTATAAAACAAACAAACATGAGGATAAATTGGATATAAAACAAACAAACATGAGGAATCAGACTATAAAACAAACAAACATGAGGAATCAGACTATAAAACAAACAAACATGAGGAATCAGACTATAAAACAAACAAACATGAGGAATCAGACTATAAAACAAACCAACGTGAGGATAAATCAGGCTATAAAACAAACAAACATGAGGATAAATCAGGCTATAAAACAAACAAACATGAGGATAAATTGGATATAAAACAAACAAACATGAGGAATCAGACTATAAAACAAACAAACATGAGGAATCAGAATATAAAACAAACAAACATGAGGAATCAGACTATAAAACAAACCAACATGAGGATAAATCAGCTATAAAACAATCCAACATGAGGATAAATCAGCTATAAAACAAACAAACATGAGGATAAATCAGCTATAAAGCAAACAAACATGAGGATAAATCAGACTATAAAACAAACAAACATGAGGATAAATCAGACTATAAAACAAACAAACATGAGGATAAATCAGCTATAAAACAAACAAACATGAGGATAAATCAGACTATAAAACAAACAAACATGAGGATAAATTGGATATAAAACAAACAAACATGAGGAATCAGACTATAAAACAAACAAACATGAGGAATCAGACTATAAAACAAACAAACATGAGGAATCAGACTATAAAACAAACAAACATGAGGAATCAGACTATAAAACAATCCAACATGAGGATAAATCAGCTATAAAACAAACAAACATGAGGATAAATTAGGCTATAAAACAAACAAACATGAGGATAAATTGGATATAAAACAAACAAACATGAGGAATCAGACTATAAAACAAACAAACATGAGGAATCAGACTATAAAACAAACAAACATGAGGAATCAGACTATAAAACAAACCAACATGAGGATAAATCAGGCTATAAAACAAACAAACATGAGGATAAATCAGCTATAAAACAATCCAACATGAGGATAAATCAGCTATAAAACAAACAAACATAAGGATAAATCAGCTATAAAACAAACAAATATGAGGATAAATCAGCTATAAAACAAACAAACATGAAGATAAATCAGACTATAAAACAAACAAACATGAGGATAAATCAGCTATAAAACAAACAAACATGTAGATATATTGGATATAAAACAAACAAACATGAGGAATCAGACTATAAAACAAACAAACATGAGGAATCAGACTATAAAACAAACAAACATGAGGAATCAGACTATAAAACAAACCAACGTGAGGATAAATCAGGCTATAAAACAAACAAACATGAGTATAAATCAGGCTATAAAACAAACAAACATGAGGATAAATTGGATATAAAACAAACAAACATGAGGAATCAGACTATAAAACAAACAAACATGAGGATAAATCAGACTATAAAACAAACCAACATGAGGATAAATCAGCTATAAAACAATCCAACATGAGGATAAATCAGCTATAAAACAAACAAACATGAGGAAAAATCAGCTATAAAACAAACAAAAATGAGGATAAATCAGCTATAAAACAAACAAAAATGAGGATAAATCAGCTATAAAACAAACAAACATGAGGATAAATCAGACTATAAAACAAACAAACATGAGGATAAATCAGCTATAAAACAAACAAACATGTAGATATATTGGATATAAAACAAACAAACATGAGGAATCAGACTATAAAACAAACAAACATGAGGAATCAGACTATAAAACAAACAAACATGAGGAATCAGACTATAAAACAAACCAACGTGAGGATAAATCAGGCTATAAAACAAACAAACATGAGGATAAATCAGGCTATAAAACAAACAAACATGAGGATAAATTGGATATAAAACAAACAAACATGAGGAATCAGACTATAAAACAAACAAACATGAGGAATCAGACTATAAAACAAACAAACATGAGGAATCAGACTATAAAACAAACAAACATGAGGAATCAGACTATAAAACAAACCAACGTGAGGATAAATCAGGCTATAAAACAAACAAACATGAGGATAAATCAGGCTATAAAACAAACAAACATGAGGATAAATTGGATATAAAACAAACCAACATGAGGAATCAGACTATAAAACAAACAAACATGAGGAATCAGACTATAAAACAAACAAACATGAGGAATCAGACTATAAAACAAACCAACATGAGGATAAATCAGCTATAAAACAATCCAACATGAGGATAAATCAGCTATAAAACAAACAAACATGAGGATAAATCAGCTATAAAGCAAACAAACATGAGGATAAATCAGACTATAAAACAAACAAACATGAGGATAAATCAGACTATAAAACAAACAAACATGAGGATAAATCAGCTATAAAACAAACAAACATGTAGATATATTGGATATAAAACAAACAAACATGAGGAATCAGACTATAAAACAAACAAACATGAGGAATCAGACTATAAAACAAACAATCATGAGGAATCAGACTATAAAACAAACCAACATGAGGATAAATCAGGCTATAAAACAAACAAACATGAGGATAAATCAGGCTCTAAAACAAACAAACATGAGGATAATTTGGAAATAAAACAAACAAACATGAGGAATCAGACAATAAAACAAACAAACATGAGGAATCAGACTATAAAACAAACAAACATGAGGAATCAGACGATAAAACAAACCAACATGAGGATAAATAAGACTATAAAACAAACAAACATGAGGATAAATCAGGCTATAAAACAAACAAACATGAGGATAAATTGGATATAAAACAAACAAACATGAGGAATCAGACTATAAAACAAACAAACATGAGGAATCAGACTATAAAACAAACAAACATGAGGAATCAGACTATAAAACAAACCAACATGAGGATAAATCAGGCTATAAAACAAACAAATATGAGGATAAATCAGCTATAAAACAATCCAACATGAGGATAAATCAGCTATAAAACAAACAAACATGAGGATAAATCAGCTATAAAACAAACAAAAATGAGGATAAATCAGCTATAAAACAAACAAAAATGAGGATAAATCAGCTATAAAACAAACAAACATGAGGATAAATCAGACTATAAAACAAACAAACATAAGGATAAATCAGCTATAAAACAAACAAACATGTAGATATATTGGATATAAAACAAACAAACATGAGGAATCAGACTATAAAACAAACAAACATGAGGAATCAGACTATAAAACAAACAAACATGAGGAATCAGACTATAAAACAAACCAACGTGAGGATAAATCAGGCTATAAAACAAACAAACATGAGGAGAAATCAGGCTATAAAACAAACAAACATGAGGATAAATTGGATATAAAACAAACAAACATGAGGAATCAGACTATAAAACAAACAAACATGAGGAATCAGACTATAAAACAAACCAACATGAGGATAAATCAGCTATAAAACAATCCAACATGAGGATAAATCAGCTATAAAACAAACAAACATGAGGATAAATCAGCTATAAAACAAACAAAAATGAGGATAAATCAGCTATAAAACAAACAAAAATGAGGATAAATCAGCTATAAAACAAACAAACATGAGGATAAATCAGACTATAAAACAAACAAACTTGAGGATAAATCAGCTATAAAACAAACAAACATGTAGATATATTGGATATAAAACAAACAAACATGAGGAATCAGACTATAAAACAAACAAACATGAGGAATCAGACTATAAAACAAACAAACATGAGGAATCAGACTATAAAACAAACCAACGTGAGGATAAATCAGACTATAAAACAAACAAACATGAGGATAAATCAGGCTATAAAACAAACAAACATGAGGATAAATTGGATATAAAACAAACAAACATGAGGAATCAGACTATAAAACAAACAAACATGAGGAATCAGACTATAAAACAAACAAACATGAGGAATCAGACTATAAAACAAACCAACATGAGGATAAATCAGCTATAAAACAATCCAACATGAGGATAAATCAGCTATAAAACAAACAAACATGAGGATAAATCAGCTATAAAGCAAACAAACATGAGGATAAATCAGACTATAAAACAAACAAACATGAGGATAAATCAGACTATAAAACAAACAAACATGAGGATAAATCAGCTATAAAACAAACAAACATGTAGATATATTGGATATAAAACAAACAAACATGAGGAATCAGACTATAAAACAAACAAACATGAGGAATCAGACTATAAAACAAACAATCATGAGGAATCAGACTATAAAACAAACCAACATGAGGATAAATCAGGCTATAAAACAAACAAACATGACGATAAATCAGGCTATAAAACAAACAAACATGAGGATAAATTGGAAATAAAACAAACAAACATGAGGAATCAGACTATAAAACAAACAAACATGAGGAATCAGACTATAAAACAAACAAACATGAGGAATCAGACTATAAAACAAACAAACATGAGGAATCAGACTATAAAACAAACAAACATGAGGATAAATCAGCTATAAAACAAACAAACATGTAGATATATTGGATATAAAAAAACAAACATGAGGAATCAGACTATAAAACAAACAAACATGAGGAATCAGACTATAAAACAAACAAACATGAGGAATCAGACTATAAAACAAACCAACATGAGGATAAATCAGGCTATAAAACAAACAAACATGAGGATAAATCATGCTATAAAACAAACAAACATGAGGATAAATTGGATATAAAGCAAAAAACATGAGGAATTAGACTATAAAACAAACATAACATGAGGAATCAGACTATAAAACAAACAAACATGAGGAATCAGACTATAAAACAAACCAACATGAGGATAAATCAGGCTATAAAACAAACAAACATGAGGATAAATCAGCTATAAAACAATCCAACATGAGGATAAATCAGCTATAAAACAAACAAACATGAGGATAAATCAGCTATAAAACAAACAAAAATGAGGATAAATCAGCTATAAAACAAACAAAAATGAGGATAAATCAGCTATAAAACAAACAAACATGAGGATAAATCAGACTATAAAACAAACAAACATGAGGATAAATTGGATATAAAACAAACAAACATGAGGAATCAGACTATAAAACAAACAAACATGAGGAATCAGACTATAAAACAAACAAACATGAGGAATCAGACTATAAAACAAACAAACATGAGGAATCAGACTATAAAACAAACCAACATGAGGATAAATCAGGCTATAAAACAAACAAATATGAGGATAAATCAGCTATAAAACAATCCAACATGAGGATAAATCAGCTATAAAACAAACAAACATGAGGATAAATCAGCTATAAAACAAACAAAAATGAGGATAAATCAGCTATAAAACAAACAAAAATGAGGATAAATCAGCTATAAAACAAACAAACATGAGGATAAATCAGACTATAAAACAAACAAACATGAGGATAAATCAGCTATAAAACAAACAAACATGTAGATATATTGGATATAAAACAAACAAACATGAGGAATCAGACTATAAAACAAACAAACATGAGGAATCAGACTATAAAACAAACCAACATGAGGATAAATCAGGCTATAAAACAAACAAACATGAGGATAAATCAGGCTATAAAACAAACAAACATGAGGATAAATTGGATATAAAACAAACAAACATGAGGAATCAGACTATAAAACAAACAAACATGAGGAATCAGACTATAAAACAAACCAACATGAGGATAAATCAGCTATAAAACAATCCAACATGAGGATAAATCAGCTATAAAACAAACAAACATGAGGATAAATCAGCTATAAAACAATCAAAAATGAGGATAAATCAGCTATAAAACAAACAAAAATGAGGATAAATCAGCTATAAAACAAACAAACATGAGGATAAATCAGACTATAAAACAAACAAACATGAGGATAAATCAGCTATAAAACAAACAAACATGTAAATATATTGGATATAAAACAAACAAACATGAGGAATCAGACTATAAAACAAACAAACATGAGGAATCAGACTATAAAACAAACCAACATGAGGATAAATCAGCTATAAAACAATCCAACATGAGGATAAATCAGCTATAAAACAAACAAACATGAGGATAAATCAGCTATAAAGCAAACAAACATGAGGATAAATCAGACTATAAAACAAACAAACATGAGGATAAATCAGACTATAAAACAAACAAACATGAGGATAAATCAGCTATAAAACAAACAAACATGTAGATATATTGGATATAAAACAAACAAACATGAGGAATCAGACTATAAAACAAACAAACATGAGGAATCAGACTATAAAACAAACAAACATGAGGAATCAGACTATAAAACAAACAAACATGAGGAATCAGACTATAAAACGAACCAACATGAGGATAAATCAGGCTATAAAACAAACAAATATGAGGATAAATCAGCTATAAAAGAATCCAACATGAGGATAAATCAGCTATAAAACAAACAAACATGAGGATAAATCAGCTATAAAACAAACAAAAATGAGGATAAATCAGCTATAAAACAAACAAAAATGAGGATAAATCAGCTATAAAACAAACAAACATGTAGATATATTGGATATAAAACAAACAAACATGAGGAATCAGACTATAAAACAAACAAACATGAGGAATCAGACTATAAAACAAACAAACATGAGGAATCAGACTATAAAACAAACCAACATGAGGATAAATCAGCTATAAAACAATCCAACATGAGGATAAATCAGCTATAAAACAAACAAACATGAGGATAAATCAGCTATAAAGCAAACAAACATGAGGATAAATCAGACTATAAAACAAACAAACATGAGGATAAATCAGCTATAAAACAAACAAACATGTAGATATATTGGATATAAAACAAACAAACCTGAGGAATCAGACTATAAAACAAACATAATGAGGAATCAGACTATAAAACAAACAAACATGAGGAATCAGACTATAAAACAAACCAACATGAGGATAAATCAGGCTATAAAACAAACAAACATGAGGATAAATCAGGCTATAAAACAAACAAACATGAGGATAAATTGGAAATAAAACAAACAAACATGAGGAATCAGACTATAAAACAAACAAACATGAGGAATCAGACTATAAAACAAACAAACATGAGGAATCAGACTATAAAACAAACAAACATGAGGAATCAGACTATAAAACAAACAAACATGAGGATAAATCAGCTATAAAACAAACAAACATGTAGATATATTGGATATAAAACAAACAACCATGAGGAATCAGACTATAAAACAAACAAACATGAGGAATCAGACTATAAAACAAACAAACATGAGGAATCAGACTATAAAACAAACCAACATGAGGATAAATCAGGCTATAAAACAAACAAACATGAGGATAAATCATGCTATAAAACAAACAAACATGAGGATAAATTGGATATAAAGCAAAAAACATGAGGAATTAGACTATAAAACAAACATAACATGAGGAATCAGACTATAAAACAAACAAACATGAGGAATCAGACTATAAAACAAACAAACATGAGGATAAATCAGCTATAAAACAATCCAACATGAGGATAAATCAGCTATAAAACAAACAAACATGAGGATAAATCAGCTATAAAACAAACAAAAATGAGGATAAATCAGCTATAAAACAAACAAAAATGAGGATAAATCAGCTATAAAACAAACAAACATGAGGATAAATCAGACTATAAAACAAACAAACATGAGGATAAATTGGATATAAAACAAACAAACATGAGGAATCAGACTATAAAACAAACAAACATGAGGAATCAGACTATAAAACAAACAAACATGAGGAATCAGACTATAAAACAAACAAACATGAGGAATCAGACTATAAAACAAACCAACATGAGGATAAATCAGCTATAAAACAATCCAACATGAGGATAAATCAGCTATAAAACAAACAAACATGAGGATAAATCAGCTATAAAGCAAACAAACATGAGGATAAATCAGACTATAAAACAAACAAACATGAGGATAAATCAGCTATAAAACAAACAAACATGTAGATATATTGGATATAAAACAAACAAACCTGAGGAATCAGACTATAAAACAAACATAATGAGGAATCAGACTATAAAACAAACAAACATGAGGAATCAGACTATAAAACAAACCAACATGAGGATAAATCAGGCTATAAAACAAACAAACATGAGGATAAATCAGGCTATAAAACAAACAAACATGAGGATAAATTGGAAATAAAACAAACAAACATGAGGAATCAGACTATAAAACAAACAAACATGAGGAATCAGACTATAAAACAAACAAACATGAGGAATCAGACTATAAAACAAACAAACATGAGGAATCAGACTATAAAACAAACAAACATGAGGATAAATCAGCTATAAAACAAACAAACATGTAGATATATTGGATATAAAACAAACAACCATGAGGAATCAGACTATAAAACAAACAAACATGAGGAATCAGACTATAAAACAAACAAACATGAGGAATCAGACTATAAAACAAACCAACATGAGGATAAATCAGGCTATAAAACAAACAAACATGAGGATAAATCATGCTATAAAACAAACAAACATGAGGATAAATTGGATATAAAGCAAAAAACATGAGGAATTAGACTATAAAACAAACATAACATGAGGAATCAGACTATAAAACAAACAAACATGAGGAATCAGACTATAAAACAAACAAACATGAGGATAAATCAGCTATAAAACAATCCAACATGAGGATAAATCAGCTATAAAACAAACAAACATGAGGATAAATCAGCTATAAAACAAACAAAAATGAGGATAAATCAGCTATAAAACAAACAAAAATGAGGATAAATCAGCTATAAAACAAACAAACATGAGGATAAATCAGACTATAAAACAAACAAACATGAGGATAAATTGGATATAAAACAAACAAACATGAGGAATCAGACTATAAAACAAACAAACATGAGGAATCAGACTATAAAACAAACAAACATGAGGAATCAGACTATAAAACGAACAAACATGAGGAATCAGACTATAAAACAAACCAACATGAGGATAAATCAGGCTATAAAACAAACAAATATGAGGATAAATCAGCTATAAAACAATCCAACATGAGGATAAATCAGCTATAAAACAAACAAACATGAGGATAAATCAGCTATAAAACAAACAAAAATGAGGATAAATCAGCTATAAAACAAACAAAAATGAGGATAAATCAGCTATAAAACAAACAAACATGAGGATAAATCAGACTATAAAACAAACAAACATGAGGATAAATCAGCTATAAAACAAACAAACATGTAGATATATTGGATATAAAACAAACAAACATGAGGAATCAGACTATAAAACAAACCAACATGAGGATAAATCAGCTATAAAACAAACAAACATGAGGATAAATCAGGCTATAAAACAAACAAACATGAGGATAAATTGGATATAAAACAAACAAACATGAGGAATCAGACTATAAAACAAACAAACATGAGGAATCAGACTATAAAACAAACCAACATGAGGATAAATCAGCTATAAAACAATCCAACATGAGGATAAATCAGCTATAAAACAAACAAACATGAGGATAAATCAGCTATAAAACAATCAAAAATGAGGATAAATCAGCTATAAAACAAACAAACATGAGGATAAATCAGCTATAAAACAAACAAACATGAGGATAAATCAGACTATAAAACAAACAAACATGAGGATAAATCAGCTATAAAACAAACAAACATGTAAATATATTGGATATAAAACAAACAAACATGAGGAATCAGACTATAAAACAAACAAACATGAGGAATCAGACTATAAAACAAACCAACATGAGGATAAATCAGCTATAAAACAATCCAACATGAGGATAAATCAGCTATAAAACAAACAAACATGAGGATAAATCAGCTATAAAGCAAACAAACATGAGGATAAATCAGACTATAAAACAAACAAACATGAGGATAAATCAGACTATAAAACAAACAAACATGAGGATAAATCAGCTATAAAACAAACAAACATGTAGATATATTGGATATAAAACAAACAAACATGAGGAATCAGACTATAAAACAAACAAACATGAGGAATCAGACTATAAAACAAACAAACATGAGGAATCAGACTATAAAAGAAACAAACATGAGGAATCAGACTATAAAACAAACCAACATGAGGATAAATCAGGCTATAAAACAAACAAATATGAGGATAAATCAGCTATAAAACAATCCAACATGAGGATAAATCAGCTATAAAACAAACAAACATGAGGATAAATCAGCTATAAAACAAACAAAAATGAGGATAAATCAGCTATAAAACAAACAAAAATGAGGATAAATCAGCTATAAAACAAACAAACATGTAGATATATTGGATATAAAACAAACAAACATGAGGAATCAGACTATAAAACAAACAAACATGAGGAATCAGACTATAAAACAAACAAACATGAGGAATCAGACTATAAAACAAACCAACATGAGGATAAATCAGCTATAAAACAATTCAACATGAGGATAAATCAGCTATAAAACAAACAAACATGAGGATAAATCAGCTATAAAACAAACAAATATGAGGATAAATCAGCTATAAAACAAACAAACATGAGGATAAATCAGCTATAAAACAAACAAAAATGAGGATAAATCAGCTATAAAACAAACAAACATGAGGATAAATCAGACTATAAAACAAACAAACATGAGGATAAATCAGCTATAAAACAAACAAACATGTAGATATATTGGATATAAAACAAACAAACATGAGGAATCAGACTATAAAACAAACAAACATGAGGAATCAGACTATAAACAAACAAACATGAGGAATCAGACTATAAAACAAACCAACATGAGGATAAATCAGGCTATAAAACAAACAAACATGAGGATAAATCAGGCTATAAAACAAACAAATATGAGGATAAATCAGCTATAAAACAATCCAACATGAGGATAAATCAGCTATAAAACAAACAAACATGAGGATAAATCAGCTATAAAACAAACAAAAATGAGGATAAATCAGCTATAAAACAAACAAAAATGAGGATAAATCAGCTATAAAACAAACAAACATGAGGATAAATCAGACTATAAAACAAACAAACATGAGGATAAATCAGCTATAAAACAAACAAACATGTAGATATATTGGATATAAAACAAACAAACATGAGGAATCAGACTATAAAACAAACATAATGAGGAATCAGACTATAAAACAAACAAACATGAGGAATCAGACTATAAAACAAACCAACATGAGGATAAATAAGCTATAAAACAATCCAACATGAGGATAAATCAGCTATAAAACAAACAAACATGAGGATAAATCAGCTATAAAACAAACAAAAATGAGGATAAATCAGCTATAAAACAAACAAAAATGAGGATAAATCAGCTATAAAACAAACAAACATGAGGATAAATCAGACTATAAAACAAACAAACATGAGGATAAATCAGCTATAAAACAAACAAACATGTAGATATATTGGATATAAAACAAACAAACATGAGGAATCAGACTATAAAACAAACAAACATGAGGAATCAGACTATAAAACAAACAAACATGAGGAATCAGACTATAAAACAAACCAACATGAGGATAAATCAGCTATAAAAAAATTCAACATGAGGATAAATCAGCTATAAAACGAACAAACATGAGGATAAATCAGCTATAAAGCAAACAAACATGAGGATAAATCAGACTATAAAACAAACAAACATGAGGATAAATCAGACTATAAAACAAATAAACATGAGGATAAATCAGCTATAAAACAAACAAACATGTAGATATATTGGATATAAAACAAACAAACATGAGGAATCAGACTATAAAACAAACAAACATGAGGAATCAGACTATAAAACAAACAAACATGAGGAATCAGACTATAAAACAAACCAACATGAGGATAAATCAGGCTATAAAACAAACAAACATGAGGATAAATCAGGCTATAAAACAAACAAACATGAGGATAAATTGGAAATAAAACAAACAAACATGAGGAATCAGACTATAAAACAAACAAACATGAGGAATCAGACTATAAAACAAACAAACATGAGGAATCAGACTATAAAACAAACAAACATGAGGAATCAGACTATAAAACAAACAAACATGAGGATAAATCAGCTATAAAACAAACAAACATGTAGATATATTGGATATAAAACAAACAACCATGAGGAATCAGACTATAAAACAAACAAACATGAGGAATCAGACTATAAAACAAACAAACATGAGGAATCAGACTATAAAACAAACCAACATGAGGATAAATCAGGCTATAAAACAAACAAACTTGAGGATAAATCATGCTATAAAACAAACAAACATGAGGATAAATTGGATATAAAGCAAAAAACATGAGGAATTAGACTATAAAACAAACATAACATGAGGAATCAGACTATAAAACAAACAAACATGAGGAATCAGACTATAAAACAAACAACATGAGGATAAATCAGGCTATAAAACAAACAAACATGAGGATAAATCAGCTATAAAACAATCCAACATGAGGATAAATCAGCTATAAAACAAACAAACATGAGGATAAATCAGCTATAAAACAAACAAAAATGAGGATAAATCAGCTATAAAACAAACAAAAATGAGGATAAATCAGCTATAAAACAAACAAACATGAGGATAAATCAGACTATAAAACAAACAAACATGAGGATAAATTGGATATAAAACAAACAAACATGAGGAATCAGACTATAAAACAAACAAACATGAGGAATCAGACTATAAAACAAACAAACATGAGGAATCAGACTGTAAAACGAACAAACATGAGGAATCAGACTATAAAACAAACCAACATGAGGATAAATCAGGCTATAAAACAAACAAATATGAGGATAAATCAGCTATAAAACAATCCAACATGAGGATAAATCAGCTATAAAACAAACAAACATGAGGATAAATCAGACTATAAAACAAACAAACATGAGGATAAATCAGCTATAAAACAAACAAACATGTAGATATATTGGATATAAAACAAACAAACATGAGGAATCAGACTATAAAACAAACAAACATGAGGAATCAGACTATAAAACAAACAAACATGAGGAATCAGACTATAAAACAAACCAACGTGAGGATAAATCAGGCTATAAAACAAACAAACATGAGGATAAATCAGGCTATAAAACAAACAAACATGAGGATAAATTGGATATAAAACAAACAAACATGAGGAATCAGACTATAAAACAAACAAACATGAGGAATCAGACTATAAAACAAACCAACATGAGGATAAATCAGCTATAAAACAATCCAACATGAGGATAAATCAGCTATAAAACAAACAAACATGAGGATAAATCAGCCATAAAACAAACAAAAATGAGGATAAATCAGCTATAAAACAAACAAAAATGAGGATAAATGAGCTATAAAACAAACAAACATGAGGATAAATCAAACTATAAAACAAACAAACATGAGGATAAATCAGCTATAACACAAACAAACATGTAGATATATTGGATATAAAACAAACAAACATGAGGAATCAGACTATAAAAAAAACAAACATGAGGAATCAGACTATAAAACAAACAAACATGAGGAATCAGACTATAAAACCAACCAACGTGAGGATAAATCAGGCTATAAAACAAACAAACATGAGGATAAATGAGGCTATAAAACAAACAAACATGAGGATAAATTGGATATAAAACAAACAAACATGAGGAATCAGACTATAAAACAAACAAACATGAGGAATCAGAATATAAAACAAAAAAACATGAGGAATCAGACTATAAAACAAACCAACATGAGGATAAATCAGGCTATAAAACAAACAAACATGAGGATAAATCAGGCTATAAAACAAACAAACATGAGGATAAATTGGAAATAAAACAAACAAACATGAGGAATCAGACTATAAAACAAACAACCATGAGGAATCAGACTATAAAACAAACAAACATGAGGAATCAGACTATAAAACAAACAAACATGAGGAATCAGACTATAAAAAAAAACAAACATGAGGATAAATCAGCTATAAAACAAACAAACATGTAGATATATTGGATATAAAACAAACAACCATGAGGAATCAGACTATAAAACAAACAAACATGAGGAATCAGACTATAAAACAAACAAACATGAGGAATCAGACTATAAAACAAACCAACATGAGGATAAATCAGGCTATAAAACAAACAAACATGAGGATAAATCATGCTATAAAACAAACAAACATGAGGATAAATTGGATATAAAGCAAAAAACATGAGGAATTAGACTATAAAACAAACATAACATGAGGAATCAGACTATAAAACAAACAAACATGAGGAATCAGACTATAAAACAAACCAACATGAGGATAAATCAGGCTATAAAACAAACAAACATGAGGATAAATCAGCTATAAAACAATCCAACATGAGGATAAATCAGCTATAAAACAAACAAACATGAGGATAAATCAGCTATAAAACAAACAAAAATGAGGATAAATCAGCTATAAAACAAACAAAAATGAGGATAAATCAGCTATAAAACAAACAAACATGAGGATAAATCAGACTATAAAACAAACAAACATGAGGATAAATTGGATATAAAACAAACAAACATGAGGAATCAGACTATAAAACAAACAAACATGAGGAATCAGACTATAAAACAAACAAACATGAGGAATCAGACTATAAAACGAACAAACATGAGGAATCAGACTATAAAACAAACCAACATGAGGATAAATCAGGCTATAAAACAAACAAATATGAGGATAAATCAGCTATAAAACAATCCAACATGAAGATAAATCAGCTATAAAACAAACAAACATGAGGATAAATCAGCTATAAAACAAACAAAAATGAGGATAAATCAGCTATAAAACAAACAAAAATGAGGATAAATCAGCTATAAAACAAACAAACATGAGGATAAATCAGACTATAAAACAAACAAACATGAGGATAAATCAGCTATAAAACAAACAAACATGTAGATATATTGGATATAAAACAAACAAACATGAGGAATCAGACTATAAAACAAACAAACATGAGGAATCAGACTATAAAACAAACAAACATGAGGAATCAGACTATAAAACAAACCAACGTGAGGATAAATCAGGCTATAAAACAAACAAACATGAGGATAAATCAGGCTATAAAACAAACAAACATGAGGATAAATTGGATATAAAACAAACAAACATGAGGAATCAGACTATAAAACA
This sequence comes from Lampris megalopsis, assembly GCA_022114975.2. Classification (NCBI taxonomy): domain Eukaryota; kingdom Metazoa; phylum Chordata; class Actinopteri; order Lampriformes; family Lampridae; genus Lampris; species Lampris megalopsis. The sequence goes on along the minus strand of JAJHIY020001135.1, from coordinate 1,248,636 downwards.
AACAAACATGAGGAATCAGACTATAAAACAAACCAACATGAGGATAAATCAGCTATAAAACAATCCAACATGAGGATAAATCAGCTATAAAACAAACAAACATGAGGATAAATCAGCCATAAAACAAACAAAAATGAGGATAAATCAGCTATAAAACAAACAAAAATGAGGATAAATCAGCTATAAAACAAACAAACATGAGGATAAATCAGACTATAAAACAAACAAACATGAGGATAAATCAGCTATAACACAAACAAACATGTAGATATATTGGATATAAAACAAACAAACATGAGGAATCAGACTATAAAAAAAACAAACATGAGGAATCAGACTATAAAACAAACAAACATGAGGAATCAGACTATAAAACCAACCAACGTGAGGATAAATCAGGCTATAAAACAAACAAACATGAGGATAAATGAGGCTATAAAACAAACAAACATGAGGATAAATTGGATATAAAACAAACAAACATGAGGAATCAGACTATAAAACAAACAAACATGAGGAATCAGAATATAAAACAAACAAACATGAGGAATCAGACTATAAAACAAACCAACATGAGGATAAATCAGCTATAAAACAATCCAACATGAGGATAAATCAGCTATAAAACAAACAAACATGAGGATAAATCAGCTATAAAGCAAACAAACATGAGGATAAATCAGACTATAAAACAAACAAATATGAGGATAAATCAGACTATAAAACAAACAAACATGAGGATAAATCAGCTATAAAACAAACAAACATGTAGATATATTGGATATAAAACAAACAAACATGAGGAATCAGACTATAAAACAAACAAACATGAGGAATCAGACTATAAAACAAACAAACATGAGGAATCAGACTATAAAACAAACCAACATGAGGATAAATCAGGCTATAAAACAAACAAACATGAGGATAAATCAGGCTATAAAACAAAGAAACATGAGGATAAATTGGAAATAAAACAAACAAACATGAGGAATCAGACTATAAAACAAACAAACATGAGGAATCAGACTATAAAACAAACAAACATGAGGAATCAGACTATAAAACAAACAAACATGAGGAATCAGACTATAAAACAAACAAACATGAGGATAAATCAGCTATAAAACAAACAAACATGTAGATATATTGGATATAAAAAAACAAACATGAGGAATCAGACTATAAAACAAACAAACATGAGAAATCAGACTATAAAACAAACAAACATGAGGAATCAGACTATAAAACAAACCAACATGAGGATAAATCAGGCTATAAAACAAACAAACATGAGGATAAATCATGCTATAAAACAAACAAACATGAGGATAAATTGGATATAAAGCAAAAAACATGAGGAATTAGACTATAAAACAAACATAACATGAGGAATCAGACTATAAAACAAACAAACATGAGGAATCAGACTATAAAACAAATCAACATGAGGATAAATCAGGCTATAAAACAAACAAACATGAGGATAAATCAGCTATAAAACAATCCAACATGAGGATAAATCAGCTATAAAACAAACAAACATGAGGATAAATCAGCTATAAAACAAACAAAAATGAGGATAAATCAGCTATAAAACAAACAAAAATGAGGATAAATCAGCTATAAAACAAACAAACATGAGGATAAATCAGACTATAAAACAAACAAACATGAGGATAAATTGGATATAAAACAAACAAACATGAGGAATCAGACTATAAAACAAACAAACATGAGGAATCAGACTATAAAACAAACAAACATGAGGAATCAGACAATAAAACCAACCAACATGAGGAATCAGCTATAAAACAAAGAAACATGAGGATAAATCAGCTATAAAGCAAACAAAAATGAGGATAAATCAGCTATAAAGCAAACAAACATGAGGATAAATCAGACTATAAAACAAACAAACATGAGGATAAATCAGACTATAAAACAAACAAACATGAGGATAAATCAGCTATAAAACAAACAAACATGTAGATATATTGGATATAAAACAAACAAACATGAGGAATCAGACTATAAAACAAACAAACATGAGGAATCAGACTATAAAACAAACAAACATGAGGAATCAGACTATAAAACAAACCAACATGAGGAATCAGACTATAAAACAAACCAACATGAGGATAAATCAGGCTATAAAACAAACAAACATGAGGATAAATCAGGCTATAAAACAAAGAAACATGAGGATAAATTGGAAATAAAACAAACAAACATGAGGAATCAGACTATAAAACAAACAAACATGAGGAATCAGACTATAAAACAAACAAACATGAGGAATCAGACTATAAAACAAACAAACATGAGGAATCAGACTATAAAACAAACAAACATGAGGATAAATCAGCTATAAAACAAACAAACATGTAGATATATTGGATATAAAAAAACAAACATGAGGAATCAGACTATAAAACAAACAAACATGAGGAATCAGACTATAAAACAAACAAACATGAGGAATCAGACTATAAAACAAACCAACATGAGGATAAATCAGGCTATAAAACAAACAAACATGAGGATAAATCATGCTATAAAACAAACAAACATGAGGATAAATTGGATATAAAGCAAAAAACATGAGGAATTAGACTATAAAACAAACATAACATGAGGAATCAGACTATAAAACAAACAAACATGAGGAATCAGACTATAAAACAAACCAACATGAGGATAAATCAGGCTATAAAACAAACAAACATGAGGATAAATCAGCTATAAAACAATCCAACATGAGGATAAATCAGCTATAAAACAAACAAACATGAGGATAAATCAGCTATAAAACAAACAAAAATGAGGATAAATCAGCTATAAAACAAACAAAAATGAGGATAAATCAGCTATAAAACAAACAAACATGAGGATAAATCAGACTATAAAACAAACAAACATGAGGATAAATTGGATATAAAACAAACAAACATGAGGAATCAGACTATAAAACAAACAAACATGAGGAATCAGACTATAAAACAAACAAACATGAGGAATCAGACAATAAAACCAACCAACATGAGGAATCAGCTATAAAACAAAGAAACATGAGGATAAATCAGCTATAAAGCAAACAAAAATGAGGATAAATCAGCTATAAAGCAAACAAACATGAGGATAAATCAGACTATAAAACAAACAAACATGAGGATAAATCAGACTATAAAACAAACAAACATGAGGATAAATCAGCTATAAAACAAACAAACATGTAGATATATTGGATATAAAACAAACAAACATGAGGAATCAGACTATAAAACAAACAAACATGAGGAATCAGACTATAAAACAAACAAACATGAGGAATCAGACTATAAAACAAACCAACATGAGGATAAATCATGCTATAAAACAAACAAACATGAGGATAAATCAGGCTATAAAACAAACAAACATGAGGATAAATCATCCATAAAACAAACCAACATAAGGATAAATCAAACTATAAAACAAACCAACATGAGGATAAATCAGCTATAAAACAAACCAACATGAAAATAAATCATCTATAAAACAAACCAACATGAGGATAAATCAGGCTATAAAACAAACCAACATGAGGCCAAATCAGGCTATAAAACAAACAAACATGAGGATAAATCAGCTATGAAACAAACCAACATGAGGCCAAATCAGGCTATAAAACAAACCAACGGATAAATCAGACTATAAAACAAACCAACATGAGGATAAATCAGCTATAAAACAAACCAACATGAGGCCAAATCAGGCTATAAAACAAACAAACATGAGGTTAAATCAGCTATAAAACAAACCAACATGAGGATAAATGAGGCTATAAAACAAACCAACATGAGGATAAATCAGGCTATAAAACAAAAAAACATGAGGATAAATTGGAAATAAAACAAACAAACATGAGGAATCAGACTATAAAACAAACAAACATGAGGAATCAGACTATAAAACAAACAAACATGAGGAATCAGACTATAAAACAAACAAACATGAGGAATCAGACTATAAAACAAACAAACATGAGGATAAATCAGCTATAAAACAAACAAACATGTAGATATATTGGATATAAAAAAACAAACATGAGGAATCAGACTATAAAACAAACAAACATGAGGAATCAGACTATAAAACAAACAAACATGAGGAATCAGACTATAAAACAAACCAACATGAGGATAAATCAGGCTATAAAACAAACAAACATGAGGATAAATCATGCTATAAAACAAACAAACATGAGGATAAATTGGATATAAAGCAAAAAACATGAGGAATTAGACTATAAAACAAACATAACATGAGGAATCAGACTATAAAACAAACAAACATGAGGAATCAGACTATAAAACAAACCAACATGAGGATAAATCAAGCTATAAAACAAACAAACATGAGGATAAATCAGGCTATAAAACAAACCAACATGAGGCCAAATCAGACTATAAAACAAACAAACATGAGGAATCAGACTATAAAACAAACAAACATGAGGAATCAGACTATAAAACAAACAAACATGAGGAATCAGACTATAAAACAAACAAACATGAGGATAAATCAGCTATAAAACAAACAAACATGTAGATATATTGGATATAAAAAAACAAACATGAGGAATCAGACTATAAAACAAACAAACATGAGGAATCAGACTATAAAACAAACAAACATGATAAATCAGGCTATAAAACAAACCCACATGAGAATAAATCAGCTATAAAACAAAAAAACATGAGGATAAGTCACACTATAAAACAAACCAACATGAGGATAAATCAGACTATAAAACAAACAAACATGAGGATAAATCAGACTATAAAACAAACAAACATGAGGATAAATCAGCTATAAAACAAACAAACATGTAGATATATTGGATATAAAACAAACAAACATGAGGAATCAGACTATAAAACAAACAAACATGAGGAATCAGACAATAAAACCAACCAACATGAGGAATCAGCTATAAAACAAAGAAACATGAGGATAAATCAGCTATAAAGCAAACAAAAATGAGGATAAATCAGCTATAAAGCAAACAAACATGAGGATAAATCAGACTATAAAACAAACAAACATGAGGATAAATCAGACTATAAAACAAACAAACATGAGGATAAATCAGCTATAAAACAAACAAACATGTAGATATATTGGATATAAAACAAACAAACATGAGGAATCAGACTATAAAACAAACAAACATGAGGAATCAGACTATAAAACAAACCAACATGAGGATAAATCATGCTATAAAACAAACAAACATGAGGATAAATCAGGCTATAAAACAAACAAACATGAGGATAAATCATCCATAAAACAAACCAACATAAGGATAAATCAGACTATAAAACAAACAAAAATGAGGATAAATCAGGCTATAAAACAAACCAACGTGAGGATAAATCAGGCTATAAAACAAACCCACATGAGAATAAATCAGCTATAAAACAAAAAAACATGAGGATAAGTCACACTATAAAACAAACCAACATGAGGATAAATCAAACTATAAAACAAACCAACATGAGGATAAATCAGCTATAAAACAAACCAACATGAAAATAAATCATCTATAAAACAAACCAACATGAGGATAAATCAGGCTATAAAACAAACCAACATGAGGCCAAATCAGGCTATAAAACAAACAAACATGAGGATAAATCAGCTATGAAACAAACCAACATGAGGCCAAATCAGGCTATAAAACAAACCAACATGAGGATAAATCAGACTATAAAACAAACCAACATGAGGATAAATCAGCTATAAAACAAACCAACATGAGGCCAAATCAGGCTATAAAACAAACAAACATGAGGTTAAATCAGCTATAAAACAAACCAACATGAGGATAAATGAGGCTATAAAACAAACCAACATGAGGCTAAATCAGGCTATAAAACATACAAACATGAGGATAAATCAGACTATAAAACAAACAAACATGAGGATAAATCAGCTATAAAACAAAAAAACATGAGGATAAATCACACTATAAAACAAACCAACATGAGGATAAGTCAGACTATAAAACAAACAAACATGAGGATAAATTAGACTATATAACAAACAAAAATGAGGATAAATCAGGCTATAAAACAAACCAACGTGAGGATAAATCAGCTATAAAACAAACCAACATGAGAATAAATCAGCTATAAAACAAAAAAACATGAGGATAAGTCACACTATAAAACAAACCAACATGAGGATAAATCAAACTATAAAACAAACCAACATGAGGATAAATCAGCTATAAAACAAACCAACATGAAAATAAATCATCTATAAAACAAACCAACATGAGGATAAATCAGGCTATAAAACAAACCAACATGAGGCCAAATCAGACTATAAAACAAACAAACATGAGGAATCAGACTATAAAACAAACAAACATGAGGAATCAGACTATAAAACAAACAAACATGAGGAATCAGACTATAAAACAAACAAACATGAGGATAAATCAGCTATAAAACAAACAAACATGTAGATATATTGGATATAAAAAAACAAACATGAGGAATCAGACTATAAAACAAACAAACATGAGGAATCAGACTATAAAACAAACAAACATGAGGAATCAGACTATAAAACAAACAAACATGAGGATAAATCAGTCTATAAAACAAACAAACATGAGGATAAATCATGCTATAAAACAAACAAACATGAGGATAAACTGGATATAAAGCAAAAAACATGAGGAATTAGACTATAAAACAAACATAACATGAGGAATCAGACTATAAAACAAACAAACATGAGGAATCAGACTATAAAACAAACAAACATGAGGATAAATCAGACTATAAAACAAACAAACATGAGGATAAATCAGCTATAAAACAAACAAACATGTAGATATATTGGATATAAAACAAACAAACATGAGGAATCAGACTATAAAACAAACAAACATGAGGATAAATCAGACTATAAAACAAACAAACATGAGGATAAATCAGACTATAAAACAAACAAACATGAGGATAAATCAGCTATAAAACAAACAAACATGTAGATATATTGGATATAAAACAAACAAACATGAGGAATCAGACTATAAAACAAACAAACATGAGGAATCAGACTATAAAACAAACCAACATGAGGATAAATCATGCTATAAAACAAACAAACATGAGGATAAATCAGGCTATAAAACAAACAAACGTGAGGATAAATCATCCATAAAACAAACCCACATGAGAATAAATCAGCTATAAAGCAAACAAACATGAGGATAAATCAGACTATAAAACAAACAAACATGAGGATAAATCAGACTATAAAACAAACAAACATGAGGATAAATCAGCTATAAAACAAACAAACATGTATATATATTGGATATAAAACAAACAAACATGAGGAATCAGACTATAAAACAAACAAACATGAGGAATCAGACTATAAAACAAACAAACATGAGGAATCAGACTATAAAACAAACCAACATGAGGATAAATCAGCTATAAAACAAACCCACATGAGAATAAATCAGCTATAAAACAAAAAAACATGAGGATAAGTCACACTATAAAACAAACCAACATGAGGATAAATCAAACTATAAAACAAACCAACATGAGGATAAATCAGCTATAAAACAAACCAACATGAAAATAAATCATCTATAAAACAAACCAACATGAGGATAAATCAGGCTATAAAACAAACCAACATGAGGCCAAATCAGGCTATAAAACAAACCAACATGAGGATAAATCAAACTATAAAACAAACCAACATGAGGATAAATCAGCTATAAAACAAACCAACATGAAAATAAATCATCTATAAAACAAACCAACATGAGAATAAATCAGCTATGAAACAAACCAACATGAGGCCAAATCAGGCTATAAAACAAACCAACGGATAAATCAGACTATAAAACAAACCAACATGAGGATAAATCAGCTATAAAACAAACCAACATGAGGCCAAATCAGGCTATAAAACAAACAAACATGAGGTTAAATCAGCTATAAAACAAACCAACATGAGGATAAATGAGGCTATAAAACAAACCAACATGAGGATAAATCAGGCTATAAAACAAAAAAACATGAGGATAAATTGGAAATAAAACAAACAAACATGAGGAATCAGACTATAAAACAAACAAACATGAGGAATCAGACTATAAAACAAACAAACATGAGGAATCAGACTATAAAACAAACAAACATGAGGAATCAGACTATAAAACAAACCAACATGAGGATAAATCAGGCTATAAAACAAACAAACATGAGGATAAATCATGCTATAAAACAAACAAACATGAGGATAAATTGGATATAAAGCAAAAAACATGAGGAATTAGACTATAAAACAAACATAACATGAGGAATCAGACTATAAAACAAACAAACATGAGGAATCAGACTATAAAACAAACCAACATGAGGATAAATCAAGCTATAAAACAGACAAACATGAGGATAAATCAGCTATAAAACAATCCAACATGAGGATAAATCAGTTATAAAACAAACAAACATGAGGATAAATCAGCTATAAAACAAACAAAAATGAGGATAAATCAGCTATAAAACAAACAAAAATGAGGATAAATCAGCTATAAAACAAACAAACATGAGGATAAATCAGACTATAAAACAAACAAACATGAGGATAAATTGGATATAAAACAAACAAACATGAGGAATCAGACTATAAAACAAACAAACATGAGGAATCAGACTATAAAACAAACAAACATGAGGAATCAGACAATAAAACCAACCAACATGAGGAATCAGCTATAAAACAAAGAAACATGAGGATAAATCAGCTATAAAGCAAACAAAAATGAGGATAAATCAGCTATAAAGCAAACAAACATGAGGATAAATCAGACTATAAAACAAACAAACATGAGGATAAATCAGACTATAAAACAAACAAACATGAGGATAAATCAGCTATAAAACAAACAAACATGTAGATATATTGGATATAAAACAAACAAACATGAGGAATCAGACTATAAAACAAACAAACATGAGGAATCAGACTACAAAACAAACAAACATGAGGAATCAGACTATAAAACAAACCAACATGAGGATAAATCATGCTATAAAACAAACAAACATGAGGATAAATCAGGCTATAAAACAAACAAACATGAGGATAATTCATCCATAAAACAAACCAACATAAGGATAAATCAGACTATAAAACAAACAAAAATGAGGATAAATCAGGCTATAAAACAAACCAACGTGAGGATAAATCAGGCTATAAAACAAACCCACATGAGAATAAATCAGCTATAAAACAAAAAAACATGAGGATAAGTCACACTATAAAACAAACCAACATGAGGATAAATCAAACTATAAAATAAACCAACATGAGGCCAAATCAGGCTATAAAACAAACAAACATGAGGATAAATCAGCTATGAAACAAACCAACATGAGGCCAAATCAGGCTATAAAACAAACCAACGGATAAATCAGACTATAAAACAAACCAACATGAGGATAAATCAGCTATAAAACAAACCAACATGAGGCCAAATCAGGCTATAAAACAAACAAACATGAGGTTAAATCAGCTATAAAACAAACCAACATGAGGATAAATGAGGCTATAAAACAAACCAACATGAGGATAAATCAGGCTATAAAACAAAAAAACATGAGGATAAATTGGAAATAAAACAAACAAACATGAGGAATCAGACTATAAAACAAACAAACATGAGGAATCAGACTATAAAACAAACAAACATGAGGAATCAGACTATAAAACAAACCAACATGAGGATAAATCATGCTATAAAACAAACAAACATGAGGATAAATCAGGCTATAAAACAAACAAACATGAGGATAATTCATCCATAAAACAAACCAACATAAGGATAAATCAGACTATAAAACAAACAAAAATGAGGATAAATCAGGCTATAAAACAAACCAACGTGAGGATAAATCAGGCTATAAAACAAACCCACATGAGAATAAATCAGCTATAAAACAAAAAAACATGAGGATAAGTCACACTATAAAACAAACCAACATGAGGATAAATCAAACTATAAAACAAACCAACATGAGGATAAATCAGCTATAAAACAAACCAACATGAAAATAAATCATCTATAAAACAAACCAACATGAGGATAAATCAGGCTATAAAACAAACCAACATGAGGCCAAATCAGGCTATAAAACAAACAAACATGAGGATAAATCAGCTATGAAACAAACCAACATGAGGCCAAATCAGGCTATAAAACAAACAAACATGAGGAATCAGACTATAAAACAAACAAACATGAGGAATCAGACTATAAAACAAACCAACATGAGGATAAATCATGCTATAAAACAATCAAACATGAGGATAAATCAGGCTATAAAACAAACAAACGTGAGGATAAATCATCCATAAAACAAACCCACATGAGAATAAATCAGCTATAAAGCAAACAAACATGAGGATAAATCAGACTATAAAACAAACAAACATGAGGATAAATCAGACTATAAAACAAACAAACATGAGGATAAATCAGCTATAAAACAAACAAACATGTATATATATTGGATATAAAACAAACAAACATGAGGAATCAGACTATAAAACAAACAAACATGAGGAATCAGACTATAAAACAAACAAACATGAGGAATCAGACTATAAAACAAACCAACATGAGGATAAATCAGCTATAAAACAAACCCACATGAGAATAAATCAGCTATAAAACAAAAAAACATGAGGATAAGTCACACTATAAAACAAACCAACATGAGGATAAATCAAACTATAAAACAAACCAACATGAGGATAAATCAGCTATAAAACAAACCAACATGAAAATAAATCATCTATAAAACAAACCAACATGAGGATAAATCAGGCTATAAAACAAACCAACATGAGGCCAAATCAGGCTATAAAACAAACAAACATGAGGATAAATCAAACTATAAAACAAACCAACATGAGGATAAATCAGCTATAAAACAAACCAACATGAAAATAAATCATCTATAAAACAAACCAACATGAGAATAAATCAGCTATGAAACAAACCAACATGAGGCCAAATCAGGCTATAAAACAAACCAACGGATAAATCAGACTATAAAACAAACCAACATGAGGATAAATCAGCTATAAAACAAACCAACATGAGGATAAATCAGGCTATAAAACAAACAAACATGAGGTTAAATCAGCTATAAAACAAACAAACATGAGGATAAATGAGGCTATAAAACAAACCAACATGAGGATAAATCAGGCTATAAAACAAAAAAACATGAGGATAAATTGGAAATAAAACAAACAAACATGAGGAATCAGACTATAAAACAAACAAACATGAGGAATCAGACTATAAAACAAACAAACATGAGGAATCAGACTATAAAACAAACAAACATGAGGAATCAGACTATAAAACAAACAAACATGAGGATAAATCAGCTATAAAACAAACAAACATGTAGATATATTGGATATAAAAAAACAAACATGAGGAATCAGACTATAAAACAAACAAACATGAGGAATCAGACTATAAAACAAACAAACATGAGGAATCAGACTATAAAACAAACAAACATGAGGATAAATCAGGCTATAAAACAAACAAACATGAGGATAAATCATGCTATAAAACAAACAAACATGAGGATAAATTGGATATAAAGCAAAAAACATGAGGAATTAGACTATAAAACAAACATAACATGAGGAATCAGACTATAAAACAAACAAACATGAGGAATCAGACTATAAAACAAACCAACATGAGGATAAATCAAGCTATAAAACAAACAAACATGAGGATAAATCAGCTATAAAACAATCCAACATGAGGATAAATCAGCTATAAAACAAACAAACATGAGGATAAATCAGCTATAAAACAAACAAAAATGAGGATAAATCAGCTATAAAACAAACAAAAATGAGGATAAATCAGCTATAAAACAAACAAACATGAGGATAAATCAGACTATAAAACAAACAAACATGAGGATAAATTGGATATAAAACAAACAAACATGAGGAATCAGACTATAAAACAAACAAACATGAGGAATCAGACTATAAAACAAACAAACATGAGGAATCAGACAATAAAACAAACAAACATGAGGAATCAGCTATAAAACAAAGAAACATGAGGATAAATCAGCTATAAAGCAAACAAAAATGAGGATAAATCAGCTATAAAGCAAACAAACATGAGGATAAATCAGACTATAAAACAAACAAACATGAGGATAAATCAGACTATAAAACAAACAAACATGAGGATAAATCAGCTATAAAACAAACAAACATGTAGATATATTGGATATAAAACAAACAAACATGAGGAATCAGACTATAAAACAAACAAACATGAGGAATCAGACTATAAAACAAACAAACATGAGGAATCAGACTATAAAACAAACCAACATGAGGATAAATCATGCTATAAAACAAACAAACATGAGGATAAATCAGGCTATAAAACAAACAAACATGAGGATAAATCATCTATAAAACAAACCAACATGAGGATAAATCAGACTATAAAACAAACAAAAATGAGGATAAATCAGGCTATAAAACAAACCAACGTGAGGATAAATCAGCTATAAAACAAACCAACATGAGAATAAATCAGCTATAAAACAAAAAAACATGAGGATAAGTCACACTATAAAACAAACCAACATGAGGATAAATCAAACTATAAAACAAACCAACATGAGGATAAATCAGCTATAAAACAAACCAACATGAAAATAAATCATCTATAAAACAAACCAACATGAGGATAAATCAGGCTATAAAACAAACCAACATGAGGCCAAATCAGGCTATAAAACAAACAAACATGAGGATAAATCAGCTATAAAACAAACCAACATGAGGCCAAATCAGGCTATAAAACAAACCAACATGAGGATAAATCAGACTATAAAACAAACCAACATGAGGATAAATCAGCTATAAAACAAACCAACATGAGGCCAAATCAGGCTATAAAACAAACAAACATGAGGTTAAATCAGCTATAAAACAAACCAACATGAGGATAAATCAGGCTATAAAACAAACCAACATGAGGCTAAATCAGGCTATAAAACAAACAAACATGAGGATAAATCAGACTATAAAACAAACAAACATGAGGATAAATCAGCTATAAAACAAAAAAACATGAGGATAAGTCACACTATAAAACAAACCAACATGAGGATAAGTCAGACTATAAAACAAACAAACATGAGGATAAATCAGACTATATAACAAACCAACATGAGAATAAATCAGCTATAAAACAAACCAACATGAGGATAAATCAGCTATAAAACAAACCAACATGAGGATAAATCAGCTATAAAACAAACAAACATGAGGATAAATCAGCTATAAAACAATCCAACATGAGGATAAATCAGCTATAAAACAAACAAACATGAGGATAAATCAGCTATAAAACAAACATGAGGATAAATCAGCTATAAAACAATCCAACATGAGGATAAATCAGCTATAAAACAAACAAACATGAGGATAAATCAGACTATAAAACAAACAAACATGAGGAATCAGACTATAAAACAAACCAACATGAGGAATCAGACTATAAAACAAACAAACATGAGGAATCAGACTATAAAACAAACCAACATGAGGATAAATCAGCTATAAAACAAACAAACATGTAGATATATTGGATATAAAAAAACAAACATGAGGAATCAGACTATAAAACAAACAAACATGAGGAATCAGACTATAAAACAAACAAACATGAGGAATCAGACTATAAAACAAACAAACATGAGGATAAATCAGCTATAAAGCAAACAAACATGAGGATAAATCAGGCTATAAAACAAACAAACATGAGGATAAATTGGATATAAAGCAAACAAACATGAGGAATTAGACTATAAAACAAACAAACATGAGGAATCAGACTATAAAACAAACAAACATGAGGAATCAGACTATAAAACAAACCAACATGAGGATAAATCAGGCTATAAAACAAACAAACATGAGGATAAATCAGCTATAAAACAAACAAACATGAGGATAAATTGGATATAAAACAAACAAACATGAGGAATCAGACTATAAAACAAACAAACATGAGGATAAATCAGACTATAAAACAATCCAACATGAGGATAAATCAGCTATAAAACAAACAAACATGAGGATAAATCAGCTATAAAACAAACAAACATGAGGATAAATCAGCTATAAAACAAACAAAAATGAGGATAAATCAGCTATAAAACAAACAAACATGAGGATAAATCAGACTATAAAACAAACAAACATGAGGATAAATTGGATATAAAACAAACAAACATGAGGAATCAGACTATAAAACAAACAAACATGAGGAATCAGACTATAAAACAAACAAACATGAGGAATCAGACAATAAAACCAAGCAACATGAGGAATCAGCTATAAAACAAAGAAACATGAGGATAAATCAGACTATAAAACAAACAAACATGAGGATAAATCAGACTATAAAACAAACAAACATGAGGATAAATCAGCTATAAAACAAACAAACATGTAGATATATTGGATATAAAACAAACAAACATGAGGAATCAGACTATAAAACAAACAAACATGAGGATAAATCAGACTATAAAACAAACCAACATGAGGATAAATCATGCTATAAAACAAACAAACATGAGGATAAATCAGGCTATAAAACAAACAAACATGAGGATAAGTCAGACTATAAAACAAACAAACATGAGGATAAATCAGCTATAAAGCAAACAAACATGAGGATAAATCAGCTATAAAACAATCCAACATGAGGATAAATCAGCTATAAAACAAACAAACATGAGGATAAATCAGCTATAAAACAAACAAAAATGAGGATAAATCAGCTATAAAACAAACAAAAATGAGGATAAATCAGCTATAAAACAAACAAACATGAGGATAAATCAGACTATAAAACAAACAAACATGAGGATAAATTGGATATAAAACAAACAAACATGAGGAATCAGACTATAAAACAAACAAACATGAGGAATCAGACTATAAAACAAACAAACATGAGGAATCAGACAATAAAACCAACCAACATGAGGAATCAACTATAAAACAAAGAAACATGAGGATAAATCAGCTATAAAGCAAACAAACATGAGGATAAATCAGCTATAAAGCAAACAAACATGAGGATAAATCAGACTATAAAACAAACAAACATGAGGATAAATCAGACTATAAAACAAACAAACATGAGGATAAATCAGCTATAAAACAAACAAACATGTAGATATATTGGATATAAAACAAACAAACATGAGGAATCAGACTATAAAACAAACAAACATGAGGAATCAGACTATAAAACAAACCAACATGAGGATAAATCAGGCTATAAAACAAACAAACATGAGGATAAATCAGGCTATAAAACAAACAAACATGAGGATAAATCATCTATAAAACAAACCAACATGAGGATAAATCAGACTATAAAACAAACAAAAATGAGGATAAATCAGGCTATAAAACAAACCAACGTGAGGATAAATCAGCTATAAAACAAACCAACATGAGAATAAATCAGCTATAAAACAAAAAAACATGAGGATAAGTCACACTATAAAACAAACCAACATGAGGATAAATCAAACTATAAAACAAACCAACATGAGGATAAATCAGCTATAAAACAAACCAACATGAGGATAAATCATCTATAAAACAAACCAACATGAGGATAAATCAGGCTATAAAACAAACCAACATGAGGCCAAATCAGGCTATAAAACAAACAAACATGAGGATAAATCAGCTATAAAACAAACCAACATGAGGCCAAATCAGGCTATAAAACAAACCAACATGAGGATAAATCAGACTATAAAACAAACCAACATGAGGATAAATCAGCTATAAAACAGACCAACATGAGGCCAAATCAGGCTATAAAACAAACAAACATGAGGATAAATCAGCTATAAAACAAACCAACATGAGGATAAATCAGGCTATAAAACAAACCAACATGAGGCTAAATCAGGCTATAAAACAAACAAACATGAGGATAAATCAGACTATAAAACAAACAAACATGAGGATAAATCAGCTATAAAACAAAAAAACATGAGGATAAGTCACACTATAAAACAAACCAACATGAGGATAAGTCAGACTATAAAACAAACAAACATGAGGATAAATCAGCTATAAAGCAAACAAACATGAGAATAAATCAGCTATAAAACAAACCAACATGAGAATAAATCAGGCTATAAAACAAACCAACATGAGAATAAATCAGCTATAAAACAAACCAACATGAGGATAAATCAGCTATAAAACAAACAAACATGAGGATAAATCAGCTATAAAACAAACAAACATGAGGATAAATCAGCTATAAAACAATCCAACATGAGGATAAATCAGCTATAAAACAAACAACCATGAGGATAAATCAGCTATAAAACAAACATGAGGATAAATCAGCTATAAAACAAACAAAAATGAGGATAAATCAGCTATAAAACAAACAAACATGAGGATAAATCAGACTATAAAACAAACAAACATGAGGATAAATCAGACTATAAAACAAACAAACATGAGGATAAATCAGCTATAAAACAAACAAACATGTAGATATATTGGATATAAAACAAACAAACATGAGGAATCAGACTATAAAACAAACAAACATGAGGAATCAGACTATAAAACAAACAAACATGAGGAATCAGACTATAAAACAAACCAACATGAGGATAAATCAGGCTATAAAACAAACAAACATGAGGATAAATCAGCTATAAAACAAACAAACATGAGGACAAAATAAAACAAACAAACATGAGGATAAATCAGCTATAAAACAAACAAACATGAGGATAAATCAGCTATAAAACAAACAAACATGAGGATAAATCAGCTATAAAACAAACAAACATGAGGATAAATCAGCTATAAAACAAACAAACATGAGGATAAATCAGCTATAAAACAAACAAACATGAGGAATCAGACTATAAAACAAACAAACATGAGGATAAATCAGACTATAAAACAAACAAACATGAGGATAAATCAGGCTATAAAACAAACAAACATGAGGATAAATCAGCTATAAAACAAACAAACATGAGGATAAATCAGGCTATAAAACAAACAAACATGAGGAATCAGACTATAAAACAAACAAACATGAGGAATCAGACTATAAAACAAACCAACATGAGGATAAATCAGACTATAAAACAAACAAAAATGAGGATAAATCAGGCTATAAAACAAACCAACATGAGGATAAATCAGCTATAAAACAAACCAACATGAGGATAAATCAGCTATAAAACAAACAAACATGAGGATAAATCAGACTATAAAACAAACAAACATGAAGATAAATCAGACTATAAAACAAACAAACATGAGGATAAATCAGCTATAAAACAAACAAACATGAGGATATATTGGATATAAAACAAACAAACATGAGGAATCAGACTATAAAAAAAACAGACATGAGGAATCAGACTATAAAACAAACAAACATGAGGATAACTCAGCTATAAAACAAACCAACATGAGGATAAATCAGGCTATAAAACAAACCAACATGAGGATAAATCAGCTATAAAACAAACAAACATGAGGATAAATCAGACTATAAAACAAACCAACATGAGGATAAATCAGACTATAAAACAAACCAACATGAGGATAAATCAGCTATAAAACAAACAAACATGAGGATAAATCAGCTATAAAACAAACCAACATGAGGATAAATCAGGCTATAAAACAAACCAACATGAGGCTAAATCAGGCTATAAAACAAACAAACATGAGGATAAATCAAACTATAAAACAAACCAACATGAGGATAAATCAGCTATAAAACAAACCAACATGAGGATAAATCAGCTATAAAACAAACCAACATGAGGATAAATCAGGCTATAAAACAAACCAACATGAGGCCAAATCAGGCTATAAAACAAACCAACATGAGGATAAATCAGACTATAAAACAAACCAACATGAGGATAAATCAGCTATAAAACAAACCAACATGAGGCCAAATCAGGCTATAAAACAAACAAACATGAGGATAAATCAGCTATAAAACAAACCAACATGAGGATAAATCAGCTATAAAACAAACAAACATGAGGATAAATCAGGCTATAAAACAAACAAACATGAGGATAAATCAGCTATAAAACAAACAAACATGAGGATAAATCAGCTATAAAACAATCCAACATGAGGATAAATCAGCTATAAAACAAACAACCATGAGGATAAATCAGCTATAAAACAAACATGAGGATAAATCAGCTATAAAACAAACAAAAATGAGGATAAATCAGCTATAAAACAAACAAACATGAGGATAAATCAGCTATAAAACAAACAAACATGAGGATAAATTGGATATAAAACAAACAAACATGAGGAATCAGACTATAAAACAAACAAACATGAGGAATCAGACTATAAAACAAACAAACATGAGGAATCAGACTATAAAACAAACCAACATGAGGATAAATCATGCTATAAAACAAACAAACATGAGGATAAATCAGCTATAAAACAATCCAACATGAGAATAAATCAGCTATAAAACAAACAAACATGAGGATAAATCAGCTATAAAACAAACAAAAATGAGGATAAATCAGCTATAAAACAAACAAAAATGAGGATAAATCAGCTATAAAACAAACAAACATGAGGATAAATCAGACTATA
This sequence comes from Lampris megalopsis, assembly GCA_022114975.2. Taxonomy (NCBI): domain Eukaryota; kingdom Metazoa; phylum Chordata; class Actinopteri; order Lampriformes; family Lampridae; genus Lampris; species Lampris megalopsis. The sequence continues at coordinate 1,229,814 of JAJHIY020001135.1, read as the reverse complement.
AAACAAACAAACATGAGGATAAATTGGATATAAAACAAACAAACATGAGGAATCAGACTATAAAACAAACAAACATGAGGAATCAGACTATAAAACAAACAAACATGAGGAATTAGACTATAAAACCAACCAACATGAGGAATCAGCTATAAAACAAACAAACATGAGGATAAATCAGCTATAAAGCAAACAAACATGAGGATAAATCAGCTATAAAGCAAACAAACATGAGGATAAATCAGACTATAAAACAAACAAACATGAGGATAAATCAGACTATAAAACAAACAAACATGAGGATAAATCAGCTATAAAACAAACAAACATGTAGATATATTGGATATAAAACAAACAAACATGAGGAATCAGACTATAAAACAAACAAACATGAGGAATCAGACTATAAAACAAACAAACATGAGGAATCAGACTATAAAACAAACCAACATGAGGATAAATCAGGCTATAAAACAAACAAACATGAGGATAAATCAGGCTATAAAACAAACAAACATGAGGATAAATCATCTATAAAACAAACCAACATGAGGATAAATCAGCTATAAAACAAACAAAAATGAGGATAAATCAGGCTATAAAACAAACCAACGTGAGGATAAATCAGCTATAAAACAAACAACATGAGGATAAATCAGCTATAAAACAAACAAACATGAGGATAACCCACCTATAAAACAAACCAACATGAGGATAAATCACGCTATAAACCAAACCAACATGAGGCTACATCAGGCTACAAAACAAACAAACATGAGGATAAATCAGCTATAAAACAAACCAACATGAGGCCAAATCAGGCTATAAAACAAACCAACGGATAAATCAGACTATAAAACAAACCAACATGAGGATAAATCAGCTATAAAACAAACCAACATGAGGCCAAATCAGGCTATAAAACAAACATGAGGATAAATCAGCTATAAAACAATCCAACATGAGGATAAATCAGCTATAAAACAAACAAACATGAGGATAAATCAGCTATAAAACAAACAAACATGAGGATAAATTGGATATAAAACAAACAAACATGAGGAATCAGACTATAAAACAAACAAACATGAGGAATCAGACTATAAAACAAACAAACATGAGGAATCAGACTATAAAACAAACCAACATGAGGATAAATCAGGCTATAAAACAAACAAACATGAGGATAAATCAGGCTATAAAACAAACAAACATGAGGATAAATCAGCTATAAAACAAACCAACATGAGGATAAATCAGACTATAAAACAAACAAAAATGAGGATAAATCAGGCTATAAAACAAACCAACATGGGGATAAATCAGCTATAAAACAAACAAACATGAGAATAAATCAGCTATAAAACAAAAAAACATGAGGATAAGTCACACTATAAAACAAACCAACATGGGGATAAATCAAACTATAAAACAAACCAACATGAGGATAAATCAGCTATAAAACAAACCAACATGAGGATAAATCATCTATAAAACAAACCAACATGAGGATAAATCAGGCTATAAAACAAACCAACATGAGGCCAAATCAGGCTATAAAACAAACAAACATGAGGATAAATCAGCTATAAAACAAACCAACATGAGGCCAAATCAGGCTATAAAACAAACCAACATGAGGATAAATCAGACTATAAAACAAACCAACATGAGGATAAATCAGCTATAAAACAAACCAACATGAGGCCAAATCAGGCTATAAAACAAACAAACATGAGGATAACTCAGCTATAAAACAAACCAACATGAGGATAAATCAGGCTATAAAACAAACCAACATGAGGCTAAATCAGGCTATAAAACAAACAAACATGAGGATAAATCAGACTATAAAACAAACAAACATGAGGATAAATCAGCTATAAAACAAAAAAACATGAGGATAAGTCACACTATAAAACAAACCAACATGAGGATAAGTCAGACTATAAAACAAACAAACATGAGGATAAATCAGCTATAAAGCAAACAAACATGAGGATAAATCAGCTATAAAACAATCCAACATGAGGATAAATCAGCTATAAAACAAACAAACATGAGAATAAATCAGCTATAAAACAAACAAAAATGAGGATAAATCAGCTATAAAACAAACCAACATGAGGATAAATCAGCTATAAAACAAACAAACATGAGGATAAATCAGCTATAAAACAAACAAACATGAGGATAAATCAGCTATAAAACAAACCAACATGAGGATAAATCAGGCTATAAAACAAACAAACATGAGGAATCAGACTATAAAACAAACAAACATGAGGAATCAGACTATAAAACAAACAAACATGAGGAATCAGACTATAAAACAAACAAACATGAGGAATCAGACTATAAAACAAACAAACATGAGGATAAATCAGCTATAAAACAAACAAACATGTAGATATATTGGATATAAAACAAACAAACATGAGGAATCAGACTATAAAACAAACAAACATGAGGAATCAGACTATAAAACAAACAAACATGAGGAATCAGACTATAAAACAAACAAACATGAGGATAAATCAGGCTATAAAACAAACAAACATGAGGATAAATCATGCTATAAAACAAACAAACATGAGGATAAATTGGATATAAAGCAAAAAACATGAGGAATTAGACTATAAAACAAACATAACATGAGGAATCAGACTATAAAACAAACAAACATGAGGATAAATCAGCTATAAAACAAACAAACATGTAGATATATTGGATATAAAACAAACAAACATGAGGAATCAGACTATAAAACAAACAAACATGAGGAATCAGACTATAAAACAAACAAACATGAGGAATCAGACTATAAAACAAACCAACATGAGGATAAATCAGGCTATAAAACAAACAAACATGAGGATAAATCAGGCTATAAAACAAACAAACATGAGGATAAATCATCTATAAAACAAACCAACATGAGGATAAATCAGACTATAAAACAAACAAAAATGAGGATAAATCAGGCTATAAAACAAACCAACGTGAGGATAAATCAGCTATAAAACAAACAAACATGAGAATAAATCAGCTATAAAACAAAAAAACATGAGGATAAGTCACACTATAAAACAAACCAACATGGGGATAAATCAAACTATAAAACAAACCAACATGAGGATAAATCAGGCTATAAAACAAACAAACATGAGGATAAATCAGCTATGAAACAAACCAACATGAGGCCAAATCAGGCTATAAAACAAACCAACGGATAAATCAGACTATAAAACAAACCAACATGAGGATAAATCAGCTATAAAACAAACCAACATGAGGCCAAATCAGGCTATAAAACAAACAAACATGAGGTTAAATCAGCTATAAAACAAACCAACATGAGGATAAATCAGGCTATAAAACAAACCCACATGAGAATAAATCAGCTATAAAACAAAAAAACATGAGGATAAATTGGAAATAAAACAAACAAACATGAGGAATCAGACTATAAAACAAACAAACATGAGGAATCAGACTATAAAACAAACAAACATGAGGAATCAGACTATAAAACAAACCAACATGAGGATAAATCATGCTATAAAACAAACAAACATGAGGATAAATCAGGCTATAAAACAAACAAACATGAGGATAATTCATCCATAAAACAAACCAACATAAGGATAAATCAGACTATAAAACAAACAAAAATGAGGATAAATCAGGCTATAAAACAAACCAACGTGAGGATAAATCAGGCTATAAAACAAACCCACATGAGAATAAATCAGCTATAAAACAAAAAAACATGAGGATAAGTCACACTATAAAACAAACCAACATGAGGATAAATCAAACTATAAAACAAACCAACATGAGGATAAATCAGCTATAAAACAAACCAACATGAAAATAAATCATCTATAAAACAAACCAACATGAGGATAAATCAGGCTATAAAACAAACCAACATGAGGCCAAATCAGGCTATAAAACAAACAAACATGAGGATAAATCAACTATAAAACAAACCAACATGAGGCCAAATCAGGCTATAAAACAAACCAACATGAGGATAAATCAGACTATAAAACAAACCAACATGAGGATAAATCAGCTATAAAACAAACCAACATGAGGCCAAATCAGGCTATAAAACAAACAAACATGAGGTTAAATCAGCTATAAAACAAACCAACATGAGGATAAATCAGGCTATAAAACAAACCAACATGAGGCTAAATCAGGCTATAAAACAAACAAACATGAGGATAAATCAGACTATAAAACAAACAAACATGAGGATAAATCAGCTATAAAACAAAAAAACATGAGGATAAGTCACACTATAAAACAAACCAACATGAGGATAAGTCAGACTATAAAACAAACAAACATGAGGATAAATTAGACTATATAACAAACCAACATGAGGATAAATCAGCTATAAAACAATCCAACATGAGGATAAATCAGCTATAAAAAAACAAACATGAGAATAAATCAGCTATAAAACAAAAAAACATGAGGATAAGTCACACTATAAAACAAACCAACATGAGGATAAATCAGCTATAAAACAAACCAACATGAGGATAAATCAGCTATAAAACAAACCAACATGAGGATAAATCATCTATAAAACAAACCAACATGAGGATAAATCAGCTATAAAACAAACCAACATGAGGATAAATCAGACTATAAAACAAACAAACATGAGGAATCAGACTATAAAACAAACAAACATGAGGAATCAGACTATAAAACAAACAAACATGAGGAATCAGACTATAAAACAAACAAACATGAGGATAAATCAGCTATAAAACAAACAAACATGTAGATATATTGGATATAAAACAAACAAACATGAGGAATCAGACTATAAAACAAACAAACATGAGGAATCAGACTATAAAACAAACAAACATGAGGAATCAGACTATAAAACAAACAAACATGAGGATAAATCAGGCTATAAAACAAACAAACATGAGGATAAATCATGCTATAAAACAAACAAACATGAGGATAAATTGGATATAAAGCAAAAAACATGAGGAATTAGACTATAAAACAAACATAACATGAGGAATCAGACTATAAAACAAACAAACATGAGGAATCAGACTATAAAACAAACCAACATGAGGATAAATCAGCTATAAAAGAAAGAAACATGAGGATAAATCAGCTATAAAACAAACAAACATGTAGATATATTGGATATAAAACAAACAAACATGAGGAATCAGACTATAAAACAAACAAACATGAGGATAAATCAGACTATAAAACAAACAAACATGAGGATAAATCAGACTATAAAACAAACAAACATGAGGATAAATCAGCTATAAAACAAACAAACATGTAGATATATTGGATATAAAACAAACAAACATGAGGAATCAGACTATAAAACAAACAAACATGAGGAATCAGACTATAAAACAAGCCAACATGAGGATAAATCATGCTATAAAACAAACAAACATGAGGATAAATCAGGCTATAAAACAAACAAACGTGAGGATAAATCATCCATAAAACAAACCCACATGAGAATAAATCAGCTATAAAGCAAACAAACATGAGGATAAATCAGACTATAAAACAAACAAACATGAGGATAAATCAGACTATAAAACAAACAAACATGAGGATAAATCAGCTATAAAACAAACAAACATGTAGATATATTGGATATAAAACAAACAAACATGAGGAATCAGACTATAAAACAAACAAACATGAGGAATCAGACTATAAAACAAACAAACATGAGGAATCAGACTATAAAACAAACAAACATGAGGATAAATCAGCTATAAAACAAACCCACATGAGAATAAATCAGCTATAAAACAAAAAAACATGAGGATAAGTCACACTATAAAACAAACCAACATGAGGATAAATCAAACTATAAAACAAACCAACATGAGGATAAATCAGCTATAAAACAAACCAACATGAAAATAAATCATCTATAAAACAAACCAACATGAGGATAAATCAGGCTATAAAACAAACCAACATGAGGCCAAATCAGGCTATAAAACAAACAAACATGAGGATAAATCAGCTATGAAACAAACCAACATGAGGCCAAATCAGGCTATAAAACAAACCAACATGAGGATAAATCAGACTATAAAACAAACCAACATGAGGATAAATCAGCTATAAAACAAACCAACATGAGGCCAAATCAGGCTATAAAACAAACAAACATGAGGTTAAATCAGCTATAAAACAAACCAACATGAGGATAAATGAGGCTATAAAACAAACCAACATGAGGCTAAATCAGGCTATAAAACATACAAACATGAGGATAAATCAGACTATAAAACAAACAAACATGAGGATAAATCAGCTATAAAACAAAAAAACATGAGGATAAATCACACTATAATACAAACCAACATGAGGATAAGTCAGACTATAAAACAAACAAACATGAGGATAAATTAGACTATATAACAAACAAAAATGAGGATAAATCAGGCTATAAAACAAACCAACATGAGAATAAATCAGCTATAAAACAAAAAAACATGAGGATAAGTCACACTATAAAACAAACCAACATGAGAATAAATCAGCTATAAAACAAACCAACATGAGGATAAATCAGCTATAAAACAAACCAACATGAGGATAAATCAGCTATAAAACAAACCAACATGAGGATAAATCAGCTATAAAACAAACCAACATGAGGATAAATCAGCTATAAAACAAACAAACATGAGGAATCAGACTATAAAACAAACAAACATGAGGATAAATCAGGCTATAAAACAAACAAACATGAGGATAAATCAGCTATAAAGCAAACAAACATGAGGATAAATCAGGCTATAAAACAAACAAACATGAGGATAAATTGGATATAAAGCAAACAAACATGAGGAATTAGACTATAAAACAAACAAACATGAGGAATCAGACTATAAAACAAACAAACATGAGGAATCAGACTATAAAACAAACCAACATGAGGATAAATCAGGCTATAAAACAAACAAACATGAGGATAAATCAGCTATAAAACAATCCAACATGAGGATAAATCAGCTATAAAACAAACAAACATGAGGATAAATCAGCTATAAAACAAACAAAAATGAGGATAAATCAGCTATAAAACAAACAAAAATGAGGATAAATCAGCTATAAAACAAACAAACATGAGGATAAATCAGACTATAAAACAAACAAACATGAGGATAAATTGGATATAAAACAAACAAACATGAGGATAAATGAGGCTATAAAACAAACAAACATGAGGATAAATTGGATATAAAACAAACAAACATGAGGAATCAGACTATAAAACAAACAAACATGAGGAATCAGAATATAAAACAAACAAACATGAGGAATCAGACTATAAAACAAACCAACATGAGGATAAATCAGCTATAAAACAATCCAACATGAGGATAAATCAGCTATAAAACAAACAAACATGAGGATAAATCAGCTATAAAGCAAACAAACATGAGGATAAATCAGACTATAAAACAAACAAATATGAGGATAAATCAGACTATAAAACAAACAAACATGAGGATAAATCAGCTATAAAACAAACAAACATGTAGATATATTGGATATAAAACAAACAAACATGAGGAATCAGACTATAAAACAAACAAACATGAGGAATCAGACTATAAAACAAACAAACATGAGGAATCAGACTATAAAACAAACCAACATGAGGATAAATCAGGCTATAAAACAAACAAACATGAGGATAAATCAGGCTATAAAACAAACAAACATGAGGATAAATTGGAAATAAAACAAACAAACATGAGGAATCAGACTATAAAACAAACAAACATGAGGAATCAGACTATAAAACAAACAAACATGAGGAATCAGACTATAAAACAAACAAACATGAGGAATCAGACTATAAAACAAACAAACATGAGGATAAATCAGCTATAAAACAAACAAACATGTAGATATATTGGATATAAAAAAACAAACATGAGGAATCAGACTATAAAACAAACAAACATGAGGAATCAGACTATAAAACAAACAAACATGAGGAATCAGACTATAAAACAAACAAACATGAGGATAAATCATGCTATAAAACAAACAAACATGAGGATAAATTGGATATAAAGCAAAAAACATGAGGAATTAGACTATAAAACAAACATAACATGAGGAATCAGACTATAAAACAAACAAACATGAGGAATCAGACTATAAAACAAACCAACATGAGGATAAATCAGCTATAAAACAAAGAAACATGAGGATAAATCAGCTATAAAACAAACAAACATGTAGATATATTGGATATAAAACAAACAAACATGAGGAATCAGACTATAAAACAAACCAACATGAGGATAAATCATGCTATAAAACAAACAAACATGAGGATAAATCAGGCTATAAAACAAACAAACATGAGGATAAATCATCCATAAAACAAACCCACATGAGAATAAATCAGCTATAAAGCAAACAAACATGAGGATAAATCAGACTATAAAACAAACAAACATGAGGATAAATCAGACTATAAAACAAACAAACATGAGGATAAATCAGCTATAAAACAAACAAACATGTAGATATATTGGATATAAAACAAACAAACATGAGGAATCAGACTATAAAACAAACAAACATGAGGAATCAGACTATAAAACAAACAAACATGAGGAATCAGACTATAAAACAAACCAACATGAGGATAAATCAGCTATAAAACAAAAAAACATGAGGATAAGTCACACTATAAAACAAACCAACATGAGGATAAATCAAACTATAAAACAAACCAACATGAGGATAAATCAGCTATAAAACAAACCAACATGAAAATAAATCATCTATAAAACAAACCAACATGAGGATAAATCAGGCTATAAAACAAACCAACATGAGGCCAAATCAGGCTATAAAACAAACAAACATGAGGATAAATCAGCTATGAAACAAACCAACATGAGGCCAAATTAGGCTATAAAACAAACCAACATGAGGATAAATCAGACTATAAAACAAACCAACATGAGGATAAATCAGCTATAAAACAAACCAACATGAGGCCAAATCAGGCTATAAAACAAACAAACATGAGGTTAAATCAGCTATAAAACAAACCAACATGAGGATAAATGAGGCTATAAAACAAACCAACATGAGGCTAAATCAGGCTATAAAACAAACAAACATGAGGATAAATCAGACTATAAAACAAACAAACATGAGGATAAATCACACTATAAAGCAAACCAACATGAGGATAAGTCAGACTATAAAACAAACAAACATGAGGATAAATCAGACTATAAAACAAACAAAAATGAGGATAAATCAGGCTATAAAACAAACCAACATGAGAATAAATCAGCTATAAAACAAAAAAACATGAGGATAAGTCACACTATAAAACAAACAAACATGAGGATAAATCAAACTATAAAACAAACCAACATGAGGATAAATCAGCTATAAAACAAACCAACATGAAAATAAATCATCTATAAAACAAACCAACATGAGGATAAATCAGGCTATAAAACAAACCAACATGAGGCCAAATCAGACTATAAAACAAACAAACATGAGGAATCAGACTATAAAACAAACAAACATGAGGAATCAGACTATAAAACAAACAAACATGAGGAATCAGACTATAAAACAAACAAACATGAGGATAAATCAGCTATAAAACAAACAAACATGTAGATATATTGGATATAAAAAAACAAACATGAGGAATCAGACTATTAAACAAACAAACATGAGGAATCAGACTATAAAACAAACAAACATGAGGAATCAGACTATAAAACAAACCAACATGAGGATAAATCAGGCTATAAAACAAACAAACATGAGGATAAATCATGCTATAAAACAAACAAACATGAGGATAAATTGGATATAAAGCAAAAAACATGAGGAATTAGACTATAAAACAAACATAACATGAGGAATCAGACTATAAAACAAACAAACATGAGGAATCAGACTATAAAACAAACCAACATGAGGATAAATCAGGCTATAAAACAAACAAACATGAGGATAAATCAGCTATAAAACAATCCAACATGAGGATAAATCAGCTATAAAACAAACAAACATGAGGATAAATCAGCTATAAAACAAACAAAAATGAGGATAAATCAGCTATAAAACAAACAAAAATGAGGATAAATCAGCTATAAAACAAACAAACATGAGGATAAATCAGACTATAAAACAAACAAACATGAGGATAAATTGGATATAAAACAAACAAACATGAGGATAAATGAGGCTATAAAACAAACAAACATGAGGATAAATTGGATATAAAACAAACAAACATGAGGAATCAGACTATAAAACAAACAAACATGAGGAATCAGAATATAAAACAAACAATCATGAGGAATCAGACTATAAAACAAAAAAACATGAGGATAAATCAGCTATAAAACAATCCAACATGAGGATAAATCAGCTATAAAACAAACAAACATGAGGATAAATCAGCTATAAAGCAAACAAACATGAGGATAAATCAGACTATAAAACAAACAAATATGAGGATAAATCAGACTATAAAACAAACAAACATGAGGATAAATCAGCTATAAAACAAACAAACATGTAGATATATTGGATATAAAACAAACAAACATGAGGAATCAGACTATAAAACAAACAAACATGAGGAATCAGACTATAAAACAAACAAACATGAGGAATCAGACTATAAAACAAACAAACATGAGGATAAATCATGCTATAAAACAAACAAACATGAGGATAAATTGGATATAAAGCAAAAAACATGAGGAATTAGACTATAAAACAAACATAACATGAGGAATCAGACTATAAAACAAACAAACATGAGGAATCAGACTATAAAACAAACCAACATGAGGATAAATCAGCTATAAAACAAAGAAACATGAGGATAAATCAGCTATAAAACAAACAAACATGTAGATATATTGGATATAAAACAAACAAACATGAGGAATCAGACTATAAAACAAACCAACATGAGGATAAATCATGCTATAAAACAAACAAACATGAGGATAAATCAGGCTATAAAACAAACAAACATGAGGATAAATCATCCATAAAACAAACCCACATGAGAATAAATCAGCTATAAAGCAAACAAACATGAGGATAAATCAGACTATAAAACAAACAAACATGAGGATAAATCAGACTATAAAACAAACAAACATGAGGATAAATCAGCTATAAAACAAACAAACATGTAGATATATTGGATATAAAACAAACAAACATGAGGAATCAGACTATAAAACAAACAAACATGAGGAATCAGACTATAAAACAAACAAACATGAGGAATCAGACTATAAAACAAACCAACATGAGGATAAATCAGCTATAAAACAAAAAAACATGAGGATAAGTCACACTATAAAACAAACCAACATGAGGATAAATCAAACTATAAAACAAACCAACATGAGGATAAATCAGCTATAAAACAAACCAACATGAAAATAAATCATCTATAAAACAAACCAACATGAGGATAAATCAGGCTATAAAACAAACCAACATGAGGCCAAATCAGGCTATAAAACAAACAAACATGAGGATAAATCAGCTATGAAACAAACCAACATGAGGCCAAATTAGGCTATAAAACAAACCAACATGAGGATAAATCAGACTATAAAACAAACCAACATGAGGATAAATCAGCTATAAAACAAACCAACATGAGGCCAAATCAGGCTATAAAAAAAACAAACATGAGGTTAAATCAGCTATAAAACAAACCAACATGAGGATAAATGAGGCTATAAAACAAACCAACATGAGGCTAAATCAGGCTATAAAACATACAAACATGAGGATAAATCAGACTATAAAACAAAAAAACATGAGGATAAATCACACTATAAAACAAACCAACATGAGGATAAGTCAGACTATAAAACAAACAAACATGAGGATAAATTAGACTATAAAACAAACAAAAATGAGGATAAATCAGGCTATAAAACAAACCAACATGAGAATAAATCAGCTATAAAACAAAAAAACATGAGGATAAGTCACACTATAAAACAAACAAACATGAGGATAAATCAAACTATAAAACAAACCAACATGAGGATAAATCAGCTATAAAACAAACCAACATGAAAATAAATCATCTATAAAACAAACCAACATGAGGATAAATCAGGCTATAAAACAAACCAACATGAGGCCAAATCAGACTATAAAACAAACAAACATGAGGAATCAGACTATAAAACAAACAAACATGAGGAATCAGACTATAAAACAAACAAACATGAGGAATCAGACTATAAAACAAACAAACATGAGGATAAATCAGCTATAAAACAAACAAACATGTAGATATATTGGATATAAAAAAACAAACATGAGGAATCAGACTATTAAACAAACAAACATGAGGAATCAGACTATAAAACAAACAAACATGAGGAATCAGACTATAAAACAAACCAACATGAGGATAAATCAGGCTATAAAACAAACAAACATGAGGATAAATCATGCTATAAAACAAACAAACATGAGGATAAATTGGATATAAAGCAAAAAACATGAGGAATTAGACTATAAAACAAACATAACATGAGGAATCAGACTATAAAACAAACAAACATGAGGAATCAGACTATAAAACAAACCAACATGAGGATAAATCAGGCTATAAAACAAACAAACATGAGGATAAATCAGCTATAAAACAATCCAACATGAGGATAAATCAGCTATAAAACAAACAAACATGAGGATAAATCAGCTATAAAACAAACAAAAATGAGGATAAATCAGCTATAAAACAAACAAAAATGAGGATAAATCAGCTATAAAACAAACAAACATGAGGATAAATCAGACTATAAAACAAACAAACATGAGGATAAATTGGATATAAAACAAACAAACATGAGGATAAATGAGGCTATAAAACAAACAAACATGAGGATAAATTGGATATAAAACAAACAAACATGAGGAATCAGACTATAAAACAAACAAACATGAGGAATCAGAATATAAAACAAACAAACATGAGGAATCAGACTATAAAACAAAAAAACATGAGGATAAATCAGCTATAAAACAATCCAACATGAGGATAAATCAGCTATAAAACAAACAAACATGAGGATAAATCAGCTATAAAGCAAACAAACATGAGGATAAATCAGACTATAAAACAAACAAATATGAGGATAAATCAGACTATAAAACAAACAAACATGAGGATAAATCAGCTATAAAACAAACAAACATGTAGATATATTGGATATAAAACAAACAAACATGAGGAATCAGACTATAAAACAAACAAACATGAGGAATCAGACTATAAAACAAACAAACATGAGGAATCAGACTATAAAACAAACCAACATGAGGATAAATCAGGCTATAAAACAAACAAACATGAGGATAAATCAGGCTATAAAACAAAGAAACATGAGGATAAATTGGAAATAAAACAAACAAACATGAGGAATCAGACTATAAAACAAACAAACATGAGGAATCAGACTATAAAACAAACAAACATGAGGAATCAGACTATAAAACAAACAAACATGAGGATAAATCAGCTATAAAACAAACAAACATGTAGATATATTGGATATAAAAAACAAACATGAGGAATCAGACTATAAAACAAACAAACATGAGGAATCAGACTATAAAACAAACAAACATGAGGAATCAGACTATAAAACAAACCAACATGAGGATAAATCAGGCTATAAAACAAACAAACATGAGGATAAATCATGCTATAAAACAAACAAACATGAGGATAAATTGGATATAAAGCAAAAAACATGAGGAATTAGACTATAAAACAAACATAACATGAGGAATCAGACTATAAAACAAACCAACATGAGGATAAATCAGCTATAAAACAAACCAACATGAGGATAAATCAGCTATAAAACAAACCAACATGAGGCCAAATCAGGCTATAAAACAAACAAACATGAGGTTAAATCAGCTATAAAACAAACCAACATGAGGATAAATGAGGCTATAAAACAAACCAACATGAGGCTAAATCAGGCTATAAAACATACAAACATGAGGATAAATCAGACTATAAAACAAACAAACATGAGGATAAATCAGCTATAAAACAAAAAAACATGAGGATAAATCACACTATAAAACAAACCAACATGAGGATAAGTCAGACTATAAAACAAACAAACATGAGGATAAATTAGACTATATAACAAACAAAAATGAGGATAAATCAGGCTATAAAACAAACCAACGTGAGGATAAATCAGCTATAAAACAAACCAACATGAGAATAAATCAGCTATAAAACAAAAAAACATGAGGATAAGTCACACTATAAAACAAACCAACATGAGGATAAATCAAACTATAAAACAAACCAACATGAGGATAAATCTGGCTATAAAACAAACCAACATGAGGCCAAATCAGACTATAAAACAAACAAACATGAGGAATCAGACTATAAAACAAACAAACATGAGGAATCAGACTATAAAACAAACAAACATGAGGAATCAGACTATAAAACAAACAAACATGAGGATAAATCAGCTATAAAACAAACAAACATGTAGATATATTGGATATAAAAAAACAAACATGAGGAATCAGACTATAAAACAAACAAACATGAGGAATCAGATTATAAAACAAACAAACATGAGGAATCAGACTATAAAACAAACAAACATGAGGATAAATCAGGCTATAAAACAAACAAACATGAGGATAAATCATGCTATAAAACAAACAAACATGAGGATAAATTGGATATAAAGCAAAAAACATGAGGAATTAGACTATAAAACAAACATAACATGAGGAATCGGACTATAAAACAAACAAACATGAGGAATCAGACTATAAAACAAACCAACATGAGGATAAATCAGGCTATAAAACAAACAAACATGAGGATAAATCAGCTATAAAACAATCCAACATGAGGATAAATCAGCTATAAAACAAACAAACATGAGGATAAATCAGCTATAAAACAAACAAAAATGAGGATAAATCAGCTATAAAGCAAACAAAAATGAGGATAAATCAGCTATAAAACAAAAAAACATGAGGATAAATCAGACTATAAAACAAACAAACATGAGGATAAATTGGATATAAAACAAACAAACATGAGGAATCAGACTATAAAACAAACAAACATGAGGAATCAGACTATAAAACAAACAAACATGAGGAATCAGACAATAAAACCAACCAACATGAGGAATCAGCTATAAAACAAAGAAACATGAGGATAAATCAGCTATAAAGCAAACAAACATGAGGATAAATCAGACTATAAAACAAACAAACATGAGGATAAATCAGACTATAAAACAAACAAACATGAGGATAAATCAGCTATAAAACAAACAAACATGTAGATATATTGGATATAAAACAAACAAACATGAGGAATCAGACTATAAAACAAACCAACATGAGGATAAATCATGCTATAAAACAAACAAACATGAGGATAAATCAGGCTATAAAACAAACAAACATGAGGATAAATCATCCATAAAACAAACCAACATAAGGATAAATCAGACTATAAAACAAACAAAAATGAGGATAAATCAGGCTATAAAACAAACCAACGTGAGGATAAATCAGCTATAAAACAAACCCACATGAGAATAAATCAGCTATAAAACAAAAAAACATGATAAGTCACACTATAAAACAAACCAACATGAGGATAAATCAAACTATAAAACAAACCAACATGAGGATAAATCAGCTATAAAACAAACCAACATGAAAATAAATCATCTATAAAACAAACCAACATGAGGATAAATCAGGCTATAAAACAAACCAACATGAGGCCAAATCAGGCTATAAAACAAACAAACATGAGGATAAATCAGCTATGAAACAAACCAACATGAGGCCAAATCAGGCTATAAAACAAACCAACATGAGGATAAATCAGACTATAAAACAAACCAACATGAGGATAAATGAGGCTATAAAACAAACCAACATGAGGCTAAATCAGGCTATAAAACATACAAACATGAGGATAAATCAGACTATAAAACAAACAAACATGAGGATAAATCAGCTATAAAACAAAAAAACATGAGGATAAATCACACTATAAAACAAACCAACATGAGGATAAGTCAGACTATAAAACAAACAAACATGAGGATAAATTAGACTATATAACAAACAAAAATGAGGATAAATCAGGCTATAAAACAAACCAACATGAGAATAAATCAGCTATAAAACAAAAAAACATGAGGATAAGTCACACTATAAAACAAACCAACATGAGGATAAATCAAACTATAAAACAAACCAACATGAGGATAAATCAGCTATAAAACAAACCAACATGAAAATAAATCATCTATAAAACAAACCAACATGAGGATAAATCAGGCTATAAAACAAACCAACATGAGGCCAAATCAGACTATAAAACAAACAAACATGAGGAATCAGACTATAAAACAAACAAACATGAGGAATCAGACTATAAAACAAACAAACATGAGGAATCAGACTATAAAACAAACCAACATGAGGATAAATCAGCTATAAAACAAACAAACATGTAGATATATTGGATATAAAAAAACAAACATGAGGAATCAGACTATAAAACAAACAAACATGAGGAATCAGGCTATAAAACAAACAAACATGAGGAATCAGACTATAAAACAAACCAACATGAGGATAAATCAGGCTATAAAACAAACAAACATGAGGATAAATCATGCTATAAAACAAACAAACATGAGGATAAATTGGATATAAAGCAAAAAACATGAGGAATTAGACTATAAAACAAACATAACATGAGGAATCAGACTATAAAACAAACAAACATGAGGAATCAGACTATAAAACAAACCAACATGAGGATAAATCAGGCTATAAAACAAACAAACATGAGGATAAATCAGCTATAAAACAATCCAACATGAGGATAAATCAGCTATAAAACAAACAAACATGAGGATAAATCAGCTATAAAACAAACAAAAATGAGGATAAATCAGCTATAAAACAAACAAAAATGAGGATAAATCAGCTATAAAACAAACCAACATGAGGATAAATCAGACTATAAAACAAACCAACATGAGGATAAATCAGCTATAAAACAAACCAACATGAAAATAAATCATCTATAAAACAAACCAACATGAGGATAAATCAGGCTATAAAACAAACCAACATGAGGCCAAATCAGACTATAAAACAAACAAACATGAGGAATCAGACTATAATACAAACAAACATGAGGAATCAGACTATAAAACAAACAAACATGAGGAATCAGACTATAAAACAAACAAACATGAGGATAAATCAGCTATAAAACAAACAAACATGTAGATATATTGGATATAAAAAAACAAACATGAGGAATCAGACTATAAAACAAACAAACATGAGGAATCAGACTATAAAACAAACAAACATGAGGAATCAGACTATAAAACAAACCAACATGAGGATAAATCAGGCTATAAAACAAACAAACATGAGGATAAATCATGCTATAAAACAAACAAACATGAGGATAAATTGGATATAAAGCAAAAAACATGAGGAATTAGACTATAAAACAAACATAACATGAGGAATCAGACTATAAAACAAACAAACATGAGGAATCAGACTATAAAACAAACCAACATGAGGATAAATCAGGCTATAAAACAAACAAACATGAGGATAAATCAGCTATAAAACAATCCAACATGAGGATAAATCAGCTATAAAACAAACAAACATGAGGATAAATCAGCTATAAAACAAACAAAAATGAGGATAAATCAGCTATAAAACAAACAAAAATGAGGATAAATCAGCTATAAAACAAACAAACATGAGGATAAATCAGACTATAAAACAAACAAACATGAGGATAAATTGGATATAAAACAAACAAACATGAGGAATCAGACTATAAAACAAACAAACATGAGGAATCAGACTATAAAACAAACAAACATGAGGAATCAGACAATAAAACCAACCAACATGAGGAATCAGCTATAAAACAAAGAAACATGAGGATAAATCAGCTATAAAGCAAACAAAAATGAGGATAAATCAGCTATAAAGCAAACAAACATGAGGATAAATCAGACTATAAAACAAACAAACATGAGGATAAATCAGACTATAAAACAAACAAACATGAGGATAAATCAGCTATAAAACAAACAAACATGTAGATATATTGGATATAAAACAAACAAACATGAGGAATCAGACTATAAAACAAACAAACATGAGGAATCAGACTATAAAACAAACAAACATGAGGAATCAGACTATAAAACAAACCAACATGAGGATAAATCATGCTATAAAACAAACAAACATGAGGATAAATCAGGCTATAAAACAAACAAACATGAGGATAAATCTGGCTATAAAACAAACCAACGTGAGGATAAATCAGCTATAAAACAAACCCACATGAGAATAAATCAGCTATAAAACAAAAAAACATGAGGATAAGTCACACTATAAAACAAACCAACATGAGGATAAATCAAACTATAAAACAAACCAACATGAGGATAAATCAGCTATAAAACAAACCAACATGAAAATAAATCATCTATAAAACAAACCAACATGAGGATAAATCAGGCTATAAAACAAACCAACATGAGGCCAAATCAGGCTATAAAACAAACAAACATGAGGATAAATCAGCTATGAAACAAACCAACATGAGGCCAAATCAGGCTATAAAACAAACCAACATGAGGATAAATCAGACTATAAAACAAACCAACATGAGGATAAATCAGCTATAAAACAAACCAACATGAGGCCAAATCAGGCTATAAAACAAACAAACATGAGGTTAAATCAGCTATAAAACAAACCAACATGAGGATAAATGAGGCTATAAAACAAACCAACATGAGGCTAAATCAGGCTATAAAACATACAAACATGAGGATAAATCAGACTATAAAACAAACAAACATGAGGATAAATCAGCTATAAAACAAAAAAACATGAGGATAAATCACACTATAAAACAAACCAACATGAGGATAAGTCAGACTATAAAACAAACAAACATGAGGATAAATTAGACTATATAACAAACAAAAATGAGGATAAATCAGGCTATAAAACAAACCAACATGAGAATAAATCAGCTATAAAACAAAAAAACATGAGGATAAGTCACACTATAAAACAAACCAACATGAGGATAAATCAAACTATAAAACAAACCAACATGAGGATAAATCAGCTATAAAACAAACCAACATGAAAATAAATCATCTATAAAACAAACCAACATGAGGATAAATCAGGCTATAAAACAAACCAACATGAGGCCAAATCAGACTATAAAACAAACAAACATGAGGAATCAGACTATAAAACAAACAAACATGAGGAATCAGACTATAAAACAAACAAACATGAGGAATCAGACTATAAAACAAACAAACATGAGGATAAATCAGCTATAAAACAAACAAACATGTAGATATATTGGATATAAAAAAACAAACATGAGGAATCAGACTATAAAACAAACAAACATGAGGAATCAGACTATAAAACAAACAAACATGAGGAATCAGACTATAAAACAAACGAACATGAGGATAAATCAGGCTATAAAACAAACAAACATGAGGATAAATCATGCTATAAAACAAACAAACATGAGGATGAATTGGATATAAAGCAAAAAACATGAGGAATTAGACTATAAAACAAACATAACATGAGGAATCAGACTATAAAACAAACAAACATGAGGAATCAGACTATAAAACAAACCAACATGAGGATAAATCAGGCTATAAAACAAACAAACATGAGGATAAATCAGCTATAAAACAATCCAACATGAGGATAAATCAGCTATAAAACAAACCAACATGAGGATAAATCAGCTATAAAACAAACAAAAATGAGGATAAATCAGCTATAAAACAAACAAAAATGAGGATAAATCAGCTATAAAACAAACAAACATGAGGATAAATCAGACTATAAAACAAACAAACATGAGGATAAATTGGATATAAAACAAACAAACATGAGGAATCAGACTATAAAACAAACAAACATGAGGAATCAGACTATAAAACAAACAAACATGAGGAATCAGACAATAAAACCAACCAACATGAGGAATCAGCTATAAAACAAAGAAACATGAGGATAAATCAGCTATAAAGCAAACAAAAATGAGGATAAATCAGCTATAAAGCAAACAAACATGAGGATAAATCAGACTATAAAACAAACAAACATGAGGATAAATCAGACTATAAAACAAACAAACATGAGGATAAATCAGCTATAAAACAAACAAACATGTAGATATATTGGATATAAAACAAACAAACATGAGGAATCAGACTATAAAACAAACAAAAATGAGGATAAATCAGGCTATAAAACAAACCAACGTGAGGATAAATCAGCTATAAAACAAACCAACATGAGAATAAATCAGCTATAAAACAAAAAAACATGAGGATAAGTCACACTATAAAACAAACCAACATGAGGATAAATCAAACTATAAAACAAACCAACATGAGGATAAATCAGCTATAAAACAAACCAACATGAAAATAAATCATCTATAAAACAAACCAACATGAGGATAAATCAGGCTATAAAACAAACCAACATGAGGCCAAATCAGGCTATAAAACAAACAAACATGAAGATAAATCAGCTATAAAACAAACAAACATGTAGATATATTGGATATAAAAAAACAAACATGAGGAATCAGACTATAAAACAAACAAACATGAGGAATCAGATTATAAAACAAACAAACATGAGGAATCAGACTATAAAACAAACAAACATGAGGATAAATCAGGCTATAAAACAAACAAACATGAGGATAAATTGGATATAAAGCAAAAAACATGAGGAATTAGACTATAAAACAAACATAACATGAGGAATCGGACTATAAAACAAACAAACATGAGGAATCAGACTATAAAACAAACCAACATGAGGATAAATCAGGCTATAAAACAAACAAACATGAGGATAAATCAGCTATAAAACAATCCAACATGAGGATAAATCAGCTATAAAACAAACAAACATGAGGATAAATCAGCTATAAAACAAACAAAAATGAGGATAAATCAGCTATAAAACAAACAAAAATGAGGATAAATCAGCTATAAAACAAAAAAACATGAGGATAAATCAGACTATAAAACAAACAAACATGAGTATAAATTGGATATAAAACAAACAAACATGAGGAATCAGACTATAAAACAAACAAACATGAGGAATCAGACTATAAAACAAACAAACATGAGGAATCAGACAATAAAACCAACCAACATGAGGAATCAGCTATAAAACAAAGAAACATGAGGATAAATCAGCTATAAAGCAAACAAACATGAGGATAAATCAGACTATAAAACAAACAAACATGAGGATAAATCAGACTATAAAACAAACAAACATGAGGATAAATCAGCTATAAAACAAACAAACATGTAGATATATTGGATATAAAACAAACAAACATGAGGAATCAGACTATAAAACAAACAAAAATGAGGATAAATCAGGCTATAAAACAAACAAACATGAGGAATCAGACTATAAAACAAACCAACATGAGGATAAATCATGCTATAAAACAAACAAACATGAGGATAAATCAGGCTATAAAACAAACAAACATGAGGATAAATCATCCATAAAACAAACCAACATAAGGATAAATCAGACTATAAAACAAACAAAAATGAGGATAAATCAGGCTATAAAACAAACCAACGTGAGGATAAATCAGCTATAAAACAAACCCACATGAGAATAAATCAGCTATAAAACAAAAAAACATGAGGATAAGTCACACTATAAAACAAACCAACATGAGGATAAATCAAACTATAAAACAAACCAACATGAGGATAAATCAGCTATAAAACAAACCAACATGAAAATAAATCATCTATAAAACAAACCAACATGAGGATAAATCAGGCTATAAAACAAACCAACATGAGGCCAAATCAGGCTATAAAACAAACAAACATGAGGATAAATCAGCTATGAAACAAACCAACATGAGGCCAAATCAGGCTATAAAACAAACCAACATGAGGATAAATCAGACTATAAAACAAACCAACATGAGGATAAATGAGGCTATAAAACAAACCAACATGAGGCTAAATCAGGCTATAAAACATACAAACATGAGGATAAATCAGACTATAAAACAAACAAACATGAGGATAAATCAGCTATAAAACAAAAAAACATGAGGATAAATCACACTATAAAACAAACCAACATGAGGATAAGTCAGACTATAAAACAAACAAACATGAGGATAAATTAGACTATATAACAAACAAAAATGAGGATAAATCAGGCTATAAAACAAACCAACATGAGAATAAATCAGCTATAAAACAAAAAAACATGAGGATAAGTCACACTATAAAACAAACCAACATGAGGATAAATCAAACTATAAAACAAACCAACATGAGGATAAATCAGCTATAAAACAAACCAACATGAAAATAAATCATCTATAAAACAAACCAACATGAGGATAAATCAGGCTATAAAACAAACCAACATGAGGCCAAATCAGACTATAAAACAAACAAACATGAGGAATCAGACTATAAAACAAACAAACATGAGGATAAATCAGCTATAAAACAAACAAAAATGAGGATAAATCAGCTATAAAACAAACAAAAATGAGGATAAATCAGCTATAAAACAAACAAACATGAGGATAAATCAGACTATAAAACAAACAAACATGAGGATAAATTGGATATAAAACAAACAAACATGAGGATAAATGAGGCTATAAAACAAACAAACATGAGGATAAATTGGATATAAAACAAACAAACATGAGGAATCAGACTATAAAACAAACAAACATGAGGAATCAGAATATAAAACAAACAAACATGAGGAATCAGACTATAAAACAAACCAACATGAGGATAAATCAGCTATAAAACAATCCAACATGAGGATAAATCAGCTATAAAACAAACAAACATGAGGATAAATCAGCTATAAAGCAAACAAACATGAGGATAAATCAGACTATAAAACAAACAAATATGAGGATAAATCAGACTATAAAACAAACAAACATGAGGATAAATCAGCTATAAAACAAACAAACATGTAGATATATTGGATATAAAACAAACAAACATGAGGAATCAGACTATAAAACAAACAAACATGAGGAATCAGACTATAAAACAAACAAACATGAGGAATCAGACTATAAAACAAACCAACATGAGGATAAATCAGGCTATAAAACAAACAAACATGAGGATAAATCAGGCTATAAAACAAAGAAACATGAGGATAAATTGGAAATAAAACAAACAAACATGAGGAATCAGACTATAAAACAAACAAACATGAGGAATCAGACTATAAAACAAACAAACATGAGGAATCAGACTATAAAACAAACAAACATGAGGAATCAGACTATAAAACAAACAAACATGAGGATAAATCAGCTATAAAACAAACAAACATGTAGATATATTGGATATAAAAAAACAAACATGAGGAATCAGACTATAAAACAAACAAACATGAGGAATCAGACTATAAAACAAACAAACATGAGGATAAATCAGGCTATAAAACAAACAAACATGAGGATAAATCATGCTATAAAACAAACAAACATGAGGATAAATTGGATATAAAGCAAAAAACATGAGGAATTAGACTATAAAACAAACATAACATGAGGAATCAGACTATAAAACAAACAAACATGAGGAATCAGACTATAAAACAAACCAACATGAGGATAAATCAGGCTATAAAACAAACAAACATGAGGATAAATCAGCTATAAAACAATCCAACATGAGGATAAATCAGCTATAAAACAAACAAACATGAGGATAAATCAGCTATAAAACAAACAAAAATGAGGATAAATCAGCTATGAAACAAAAAAAATGAGGATAAATCAGCTATAAAACAAACCAACATGAGGATAAATCAGACTATAAAACAAACCAACATGAGGATAAATCAGCTATAAAACAAACCAACATGAAAATAAATCATCTATAAAACAAACCAACATGAGGATAAATCAGGCTATAAAACAAACCAACATGAGGCCAAATCAGACTATAAAACAAACAAACATGAGGAATCAGACTATAATACAAACAAACATGAGGAATCAGACTATAAAACAAACAAACATGAGGAATCAGACTATAAAACAAACAAACATGAGGATAAATCAGCTATAAAACAAACAAACATATAGATATATTGGATATAAAAAAACAAACATGAGGAATCAGACTATAAAACAAACAAACATGAGGAATCAGACTATAAAACAAACAAACATGAGGAATCAGACTATAAAACAAACCAACATGAGGATAAATCAGGCTATAAAACAAACAAACATGAGGATAAATCATGCTATAAAACAAACAAACATGAGGATAAATTGGATATAAAGCAAAAAACATGAGGAATTAGACTATAAAACAAACATAACATGAGGAATCAGACTATAAAACAAACAAACATGAGGAATCAGACTATAAAACAAACCAACATGAGGATAAATCAGGCTATAAAACAAACAAACATGAGGATAAATCAGCTATAAAACAAACAAAAATGAGGATAAATCAGCTATAAAACAAACAAAAATGAGGATAAATCAGCTATAAAACAAACCAACATGAGGCCAAATCAGGCTATAAAACAAACAAACATGAGGATAAATCAGCTATGAAACAAACCAACATGAGGCCAAATCAGGCTATAAAACAAACCAACATGAGGATAAATCAGACTATAAAACAAACAAACATGAGGATAAATGAGGCTATAAAACAAACCAACATGAGGCTAAATCAGGCTATAAAACATACAAACATGAGGATAAATCAGACTATAAAACAAACAAACATGAGGATAAATCAGCTATAAAACAAAAAAACATGAGGATAAATCATGCTATAAAACAAACAAACATGAGGATAAATTGGATATAAAGCAAAAAACATGAGGAATTAGACTATAAAACAAACATAACATGAGGAATCAGACTATAAAACAAACAAACATGAGGAATCAGACTATAAAACAAACCAACATGAGGATAAATCAGGCTATAAAACAAACAAACATGAGGATAAATCATGCTATAAAACAAACAAACATGAGGATAAATTGGATATAAAGCAAAAAACATGAGGAATTAGACTATAAAACAAACATAACATGAGGAATCAGACTATAAAACAAACAAACATGAGGAATCAGACTATAAAACAAACAAACATGAGGAATCAGACTATAAAACAAACAAACATGAGGAATCAGACTATAAAACAAACCAACATGAGGATAAATCAGCTATAAAACAAACAAACATGTAGATATATTGGATATAAAAAAACAAACATGAGGAATCAGACTATAAAACAAACAAACATGAGGAATCAGGCTATAAAACAAACAAACATGAGGAATCAGACTATAAAACAAACCAACATGAGGATAAATCAGGCTATAAAACAAACAAACATGAGGATAAATCATGCTATAAAACAAACAAACATGAGGATAAATTGGATATAAAGCAAAAAACATGAGGAATTAGACTATAAAACAAACATAACATGAGGAATCAGACTATAAAACAAACAAACATGAGGAATCAGACTATAAAACAAACCAACATGAGGATAAATCAGGCTATAAAACAAACAAACATGAGGATAAATCAGCTATAAAACAATCCAACATGAGGATAAATCAGCTATAAAACAAACAAACATGAGGATAAATCAGCTATAAAACAAACAAAAATGAGGATAAATCAGCTATAAAACAAACAAAAATGAGGATAAATCAGCTATAAAACAAACCAACATGAGGATAAATCAGACTATAAAACAAACCAACATGAGGATAAATCAGCTATAAAACAAACCAACATGAAAATAAATCATCTATAAAACAAACCAACATGAGGATAAATCAGGCTATAAAACAAACCAACATGAGGCCAAATCAGACTATAAAACAAACAAACATGAGGAATCAGACTATAATACAAACAAACATGAGGAATCAGACTATAAAACAAACAAACATGAGGAATCAGACTATAAAACAAACAAACATGAGGATAAATCAGCTATAAAACAAACAAACATGTAGATATATTGGATATAAAAAAACAAACATGAGGAATCAGACTATAAAACAAACAAACATGAGGAATCAGACTATAAAACAAACAAACATGAGGAATCAGACTATAAAACAAACCAACATGAGGATAAATCAGGCTATAAAACAAACAAACATGAGGATAAATCATGCTATAAAACAAACAAACATGAGGATAAATTGGATATAAAGCAAAAAACATGAGGAATTAGACTATAAAACAAACATAACATGAGGAATCAGACTATAAAACAAACAAACATGAGGAATCAGACTATAAAACAAACCAACATGAGGATAAATCAGGCTATAAAACAAACAAACATGAGGATAAATCAGCTATAAAACAATCCAACATGAGGATAAATCAGCTATAAAACAAACAAACATGAGGATAAATCAGCTATAAAACAAACAAAAATGAGGATAAATCAGCTATAAAACAAACAAAAATGAGGATAAATCAGCTATAAAACAAACAAACATGAGGATAAATCAGACTATAAAACAAACAAACATGAGGATAAATTGGATATAAAACAAACAAACATGAGGAATCAGACTATAAAACAAACAAACATGAGGAATCAGACTATAAAACAAACAAACATGAGGAATCAGACAATAAAACCAACCAACATGAGGAATCAGCTATAAAACAAAGAAACATGAGGATAAATCAGCTATAAAGCAAACAAAAATGAGGATAAATCAGCTATAAAGCAAACAAACATGAGGATAAATCAGACTATAAAACAAACAAACATGAGGATAAATCAGACTATAAAACAAACAAACATGAGGATAAATCAGCTATAAAACAAACAAACATGTAGATATATTGGATATAAAACAAACAAACATGAGGAATCAGACTATAAAACAAACAAACATGAGGAATCAGACTATAAAACAAACAAACATGAGGAATCAGACTATAAAACAAACCAACATGAGGATAAATCATGCTATAAAACAAACAAACATGAGGATAAATCAGGCTATAAAACAAACAAACATGAGGATAAATCTGGCTATAAAACAAACCAACGTGAGGATAAATCAGCTATAAAACAAACCCATATGAGAATAAATCAGCTATAAAACAAAAAAACATGAGGATAAGTCACACTATAAAACAAACCAACATGAGGATAAATCAAACTATAAAACAAACCAACATGAGGATAAATCAGCTATAAAACAAACCAACATGAAAATAAATCATCTATAAAACAAACCAACATGAGGATAAATCAGGCTATAAAACAAACCAACATGAGGCCAAATCAGGCTATAAAACAAACAAACATGAGGATAAATCAGCTATGAAACAAACCAACATGAGGCCAAATCAGGCTATAAAACAAACCAACATGAGGATAAATCAGACTATAAAACAAACCAACATGAGGATAAATCAGCTATAAAACAAACCAACATGAGGCCAAATCAGGCTATAAAACAAACAAACATGAGGTTAAATCAGCTATAAAACAAACCAACATGAGGATAAATGAGGCTATAAAACAAACCAACATGAGGCTAAATCAGGCTATAAAACATACAAACATGAGGATAAATCAGACTATAAAACAAACAAACATGAGGATAAATCAGCTATAAAACAAAAAAACATGAGGATAAATCACACTATAAAACAAACCAACATGAGGATAAGTCAGACTATAAAACAAACAAACATGAGGATAAATTAGACTATATAACAAACAAAAATGAGGATAAATCAGGCTATAAAACAAACCAACATGAGAATAAATCAGCTATAAAACAAAAAAACATGAGGATAAGTCACACTATAAAACAAACCAACATGAGGATAAATCAAACTATAAAACAAACCAACATGAGGATAAATCAGCTATAAAACAAACCAACATGAAAATAAATCATCTATAAAACAAACCAACATGAGGATAAATCAGGCTATAAAACAAACCAACATGAGGCCAAATCAGACTATAAAACAAACAAACATGAGGAATCAGACTATAAAACAAACAAACATGAGGAATCAGACTATAAAACAAACAAACATGAGGAATCAGACTATAAAACAAACAAACATGAGGATAAATCAGCTATAAAACAAACAAACATGTAGATATATTGGATATAAAAAAACAAACATGAGGAATCAGACTATAAAACAAACAAACATGAGGAATCAGACTATAAAACAAACAAACATGAGGAATCAGACTATAAAACAAACGAACATGAGGATAAATCAGGCTATAAAACAAACAAACATGAGGATAAATCATGCTATAAAACAAACAAACATGAGGATGAATTGGATATAAAGCAAAAAACATGAGGAATTAGACTATAAAACAAACATAACATGAGGAATCAGACTATAAAACAAACAAACATGAGGAATCAGACTATAAAACAAACCAACATGAGGATAAATCAGGCTATAAAACAAACAAACATGAGGATAAATCAGCTATAAAACAATCCAACATGAGGATAAATCAGCTATAAAACAAACCAACATGAGGATAAATCAGCTATAAAACAAACAAAAATGAGGATAAATCAGCTATAAAACAAACAAAAATGAGGATAAATCAGCTATAAAACAAACAAACATGAGGATAAATCAGACTATAAAACAAACAAACATGAGGATAAATTGGATATAAAACAAACAAACATGAGGAATCAGACTATAAAACAAACAAACATGAGGAATCAGACTATAAAACAAACAAACATGAGGAATCAGACAATAAAACCAACCAACATGAGGAATCAGCTATAAAACAAAGAAACATGAGGATAAATCAGCTATAAAGCAAACAAAAATGAGGATAAATCAGCTATAAAGCAAACAAACATGAGGATAAATCAGACTATAAAACAAACAAACATGAGGATAAATCAGACTATAAAACAAACAAACATGAGGATAAATCAGCTATAAAACAAACAAACATGTAGATATATTGGATATAAAACAAACAAACATGAGGAATCAGACTATAAAACAAACAAAAATGAGGATAAATCAGGCTATAAAACAAACCAACGTGAGGATAAATCAGCTATAAAACAAACCAACATGAGAATAAATCAGCTATAAAACAAAAAAACATGAGGATAAGTCACACTATAAAACAAACCAACATGAGGATAAATCAAACTATAAAACAAACCAACATGAGGATAAATCAGCTATAAAACAAACCAACATGAAAATAAATCATCTATAAAACAAACCAACATGAGGATAAATCAGGCTATAAAACAAACCAACATGAGGCCAAATCAGGCTATAAAACAAACAAACATGAAGATAAATCAGCTATAAAACAAACAAACATGTAGATATATTGGATATAAAAAAACAAACATGAGGAATCAGACTATAAAACAAACAAACATGAGGAATCAGATTATAAAACAAACAAACATGAGGAATCAGACTATAAAACAAACAAACATGAGGATAAATCAGGCTATAAAACAAACAAACATGAGGATAAATTGGATATAAAGCAAAAAACATGAGGAATTAGACTATAAAACAAACATAACATGAGGAATCGGACTATAAAACAAACAAACATGAGGAATCAGACTATAAAACAAACCAACATGAGGATAAATCAGGCTATAAAACAAACAAACATGAGGATAAATCAGCTATAAAACAATCCAACATGAGGATAAATCAGCTATAAAACAAACAAACATGAGGATAAATCAGCTATAAAACAAACAAAAATGAGGATAAATCAGCTATAAAACAAACAAAAATGAGGATAAATCAGCTATAAAACAAAAAAACATGAGGATAAATCAGACTATAAAACAAACAAACATGAGTATAAATTGGATATAAAACAAACAAACATGAGGAATCAGACTATAAAACAAACAAACATGAGGAATCAGACTATAAAACAAACAAACATGAGGAATCAGACAATAAAACCAACCAACATGAGGAATCAGCTATAAAACAAAGAAACATGAGGATAAATCAGCTATAAAGCAAACAAACATGAGGATAAATCAGACTATAAAACAAACAAACATGAGGATAAATCAGACTATAAAACAAACAAACATGAGGATAAATCAGCTATAAAACAAACAAACATGTAGATATATTGGATATAAAACAAACAAACATGAGGAATCAGACTATAAAACAAACAAAAATGAGGATAAATCAGGCTATAAAACAAACAAACATGAGGAATCAGACTATAAAACAAACCAACATGAGGATAAATCATGCTATAAAACAAACAAACATGAGGATAAATCAGGCTATAAAACAAACAAACATGAGGATAAATCATCCATAAAACAAACCAACATAAGGATAAATCAGACTATAAAACAAACAAAAATGAGGATAAATCAGGCTATAAAACAAACCAACGTGAGGATAAATCAGCTATAAAACAAACCCACATGAGAATAAATCAGCTATAAAACAAAAAAACATGAGGATAAGTCACACTATAAAACAAACCAACATGAGGATAAATCAAACTATAAAACAAACCAACATGAGGATAAATCAGCTATAAAACAAACCAACATGAAAATAAATCATCTATAAAACAAACCAACATGAGGATAAATCAGGCTATAAAACAAACCAACATGAGGCCAAATCAGGCTATAAAACAAACAAACATGAGGATAAATCAGCTATGAAACAAACCAACATGAGGCCAAATCAGGCTATAAAACAAACCAACATGAGGATAAATCAGACTATAAAACAAACCAACATGAGGATAAATGAGGCTATAAAACAAACCAACATGAGGCTAAATCAGGCTATAAAACATACAAACATGAGGATAAATCAGACTATAAAACAAACAAACATGAGGATAAATCAGCTATAAAACAAAAAAACATGAGGATAAATCACACTATAAAACAAACCAACATGAGGATAAGTCAGACTATAAAACAAACAAACATGAGGATAAATTAGACTATATAACAAACAAAAATGAGGATAAATCAGGCTATAAAACAAACCAACATGAGAATAAATCAGCTATAAAACAAAAAAACATGAGGATAAGTCACACTATAAAACAAACCAACATGAGGATAAATCAAACTATAAAACAAACCAACATGAGGATAAATCAGCTATAAAACAAACCAACATGAAAATAAATCATCTATAAAACAAACCAACATGAGGATAAATCAGGCTATAAAACAAACCAACATGAGGCCAAATCAGACTATAAAACAAACAAACATGAGGAATCAGACTATAAAACAAACAAACATGAGGATAAATCAGCTATAAAACAAACAAAAATGAGGATAAATCAGCTATAAAACAAACAAAAATGAGGATAAATCAGCTATAAAACAAACAAACATGAGGATAAATCAGACTATAAAACAAACAAACATGAGGATAAATTGGATATAAAACAAACAAACATGAGGATAAATGAGGCTATAAAACAAACAAA
This sequence comes from Lampris megalopsis, assembly GCA_022114975.2. Taxonomy (NCBI): domain Eukaryota; kingdom Metazoa; phylum Chordata; class Actinopteri; order Lampriformes; family Lampridae; genus Lampris; species Lampris megalopsis. Next base: position 1,197,994 of record JAJHIY020001135.1, on the reverse strand, counting down.
CATGAGGATAAATTGGATATAAAACAAACAAACATGAGGAATCAGACTATAAAACAAACAAACATGAGGAATCAGAATATAAAACAAACAAACATGAGGAATCAGACTATAAAACAAACCAACATGAGGATAAATCAGCTATAAAACAATCCAACATGAGGATAAATCAGCTATAAAACAAACAAACATGAGGATAAATCAGCTATAAAGCAAACAAACATGAGGATAAATCAGACTATAAAACAAACAAATATGAGGATAAATCAGACTATAAAACAAACAAACATGAGGATAAATCAGCTATAAAACAAACAAACATGTAGATATATTGGATATAAAACAAACAAACATGAGGAATCAGACTATAAAACAAACAAACATGAGGAATCAGACTATAAAACAAACAAACATGAGGAATCAGACTATAAAACAAACCAACATGAGGATAAATCAGGCTATAAAACAAACAAACATGAGGATAAATCAGGCTATAAAACAAAGAAACATGAGGATAAATTGGAAATAAAACAAACAAACATGAGGAATCAGACTATAAAACAAACAAACATGAGGAATCAGACTATAAAACAAACAAACATGAGGAATCAGACTATAAAACAAACAAACATGAGGAATCAGACTATAAAACAAACAAACATGAGGATAAATCAGCTATAAAACAAACAAACATGTAGATATATTGGATATAAAAAAACAAACATGAGGAATCAGACTATAAAACAAACAAACATGAGGAATCAGACTATAAAACAAACAAACATGAGGAATCAGACTATAAAACAAACCAACATGAGGATAAATCAGGCTATAAAACAAACAAACATGAGGATAAATCATGCTATAAAACAAACAAACATGAGGATAAATTGGATATAAAGCAAAAAACATGAGGAATTAGACTATAAAACAAACATAACATGAGGAATCAGACTATAAAACAAACAAACATGAGGAATCAGACTATAAAACAAACCAACATGAGGATAAATCAGGCTATAAAACAAACAAACATGAGGATAAATCAGCTATAAAACAATCCAACATGAGGATAAATCAGCTATAAAACAAACAAACATGAGGATAAATCAGCTATAAAACAAACAAAAATGAGGATAAATCAGCTATGAAACAAAAAAAATGAGGATAAATCAGCTATAAAACAAACCAACATGAGGATAAATCAGACTATAAAACAAACCAACATGAGGATAAATCAGCTATAAAACAAACCAACATGAAAATAAATCATCTATAAAACAAACCAACATGAGGATAAATCAGGCTATAAAACAAACCAACATGAGGCCAAATCAGACTATAAAACAAACAAACATGAGGAATCAGACTATAATACAAACAAACATGAGGAATCAGACTATAAAACAAACAAACATGAGGAATCAGACTATAAAACAAACAAACATGAGGATAAATCAGCTATAAAACAAACAAACATATAGATATATTGGATATAAAAAAACAAACATGAGGAATCAGACTATAAAACAAACAAACATGAGGAATCAGACTATAAAACAAACAAACATGAGGAATCAGACTATAAAACAAACCAACATGAGGATAAATCAGGCTATAAAACAAACAAACATGAGGATAAATCATGCTATAAAACAAACAAACATGAGGATAAATTGGATATAAAGCAAAAAACATGAGGAATTAGACTATAAAACAAACATAACATGAGGAATCAGACTATAAAACAAACAAACATGAGGAATCAGACTATAAAACAAACCAACATGAGGATAAATCAGGCTATAAAACAAACAAACATGAGGATAAATCAGCTATAAAACAATCCAACATGAGGATAAATCAGCTATAAAACAAACAAACATGAGGATAAATCAGCTATAAAACAAACCAACATGAGGCCAAATCAGGCTATAAAACAAACAAACATGAGGATAAATCAGCTATGAAACAAACCAACATGAGGCCAAATCAGGCTATAAAACAAACCAACATGAGGATAAATCAGACTATAAAACAAACAAACATGAGGATAAATGAGGCTATAAAACAAACCAACATGAGGCTAAATCAGGCTATAAAACATACAAACATGAGGATAAATCAGACTATAAAACAAACAAACATGAGGATAAATCAGCTATAAAACAAAAAAACATGAGGATAAATCATGCTATAAAACAAACAAACATGAGGATAAATTGGATATAAAGCAAAAAACATGAGGAATTAGACTATAAAACAAACATAACATGAGGAATCAGACTATAAAACAAACAAACATGAGGAATCAGACTATAAAACAAACCAACATGAGGATAAATCAGGCTATAAAACAAACAAACATGAGGATAAATCATGCTATAAAACAAACAAACATGAGGATAAATTGGATATAAAGCAAAAAACATGAGGAATTAGACTATAAAACAAACATAACATGAGGAATCAGACTATAAAACAAACAAACATGAGGAATCAGACTATAAAACAAACCAACATGAGGATAAATCAGGCTATAAAACAAACAAACATGAGGATAAATCAGCTATAAAACAATCCAACATGAGGATAAATCAGCTATAAAACAAACAAACATGAGGATAAATCAGCTATAAAACAAACAAAAATGAGGATAAATCAGCTATAAAACAAACAAAAATGAGGATAAATCAGCTATAAAACAAACCAACATGAGGATAAATCAGACTATAAAACAAACCAACATGAGGATAAATCAGCTATAAAACAAACCAACATGAAAATAAATCATCTATAAAACAAACCAACATGAGGATAAATCAGGCTATAAAACAAACCAACATGAGGCCAAATCAGACTATAAAACAAACAAACATGAGGAATCAGACTATAATACAAACAAACATGAGGAATCAGACTATAAAACAAACAAACATGAGGAATCAGACTATAAAACAAACAAACATGAGGATAAATCAGCTATAAAACAAACAAACATGTAGATATATTGGATATAAAAAAACAAACATGAGGAATCAGACTATAAAACAAACAAACATGAGGAATCAGACTATAAAACAAACAAACATGAGGAATCAGACTATAAAACAAACCAACATGAGGATAAATCAGGCTATAAAACAAACAAACATGAGGATAAATCATGCTATAAAACAAACAAACATGAGGATAAATTGGATATAAAGCAAAAAACATGAGGAATTAGACTATAAAACAAACATAACATGAGGAATCAGACTATAAAACAAACAAACATGAGGAATCAGACTATAAAACAAACCAACATGAGGATAAATCAGGCTATAAAACAAACAAACATGAGGATAAATCAGCTATAAAACAATCCAACATGAGGATAAATCAGCTATAAAACAAACAAACATGAGGATAAATCAGCTATAAAACAAACCAACATGAGGCCAAATCAGGCTATAAAACAAACAAACATGAGGATAAATCAGCTATGAAACAAACCAACATGAGGCCAAATCAGGCTATAAAACAAACCAACATGAGGATAAATCAGACTATAAAACAAACAAACATGAGGATAAATGAGGCTATAAAACAAACCAACATGAGGCTAAATCAGGCTATAAAACATACAAACATGAGGATAAATCAGACTATAAAACAAACAAACATGAGGATAAATCAGCTATAAAACAAAAAAACATGAGGATAAATCACACTATAAAACAAACCAACATGAGGATAAGTCAGACTATAAAACAAACAAACATGAGGATAAATTAGACTATATAACAAACAAAAATGAGGATAAATCAGGCTATAAAACAAACCAACATGAGAATAAATCAGCTATAAAACAAAAAAACATGAGGATAAGTCACACTATAAAACAAACCAACATGAGGATAAATCAAACTATAAAACAAACCAACATGAGGATAAATCAGCTATAAAACAAACCAACATGAAAATAAATCATCTATAAAACAAACCAACATGAGGATAAATCAGGCTATAAAACAAACCAACATGAGGCCAAATCAGACTATAAAACAAACAAACATGAGGAATCAGACTATAAAACAAACAAACATGAGGAATCAGACTATAAAACAAACAAACATGAGGAATCAGACTATAAAACAAACCAACATGAGGATAAATCAGCTATAAAACAAACAAACATGTAGATATATTGGATATAAAAAAACAAACATGAGGAATCAGACTATAAAACAAACAAACATGAGGAATCAGACTATAAAACAAACAAACATGAGGATAAATTAGACTATATAACAAACAAAAATGAGGATAAATCAGGCTATAAAACAAACCAACATGAGAATAAATCAGCTATAAAACAAAAAAACATGAGGATAAGTCACACTATAAAACAAACCAACATGAGGATAAATCAAACTATAAAACAAACCAACATGAGGATAAATCAGCTATAAAACAAACCAACATGAGGATAAATCATCTATAAAACAAACCAACATGAGGATAAATCAGGCTATAAAACAAACCAACATGAGGCCAAATCAGACTATAAAACAAACAAACATGAGGAATCAGACTATAAAACAAACAAACATGAGGAATCAGACTATAAAACAAACAAACATGAGGAATCAGACTATAAAACAAACCAACATGAGGATAAATCAGCTATAAAACAAACAAACATGTAGATATATTGGATATAAAAAAACAAACATGAGGAATCAGACTATAAAACAAACAAACATGAGGAATCAGACTATAAAACAAACAAACATGAGGAATCAGACTATAAAACAAACCAACATGAGGATAAATCAGGCTATAAAACAAACAAACATGAGGATAAATCATGCTATAAAACAAACAAACATGAGGATAAATTGGATATAAAGCAAAAAACATGAGGAATTAGACTATAAAACAAACATAACATGAGGAATCAGACTATAAAACAAACAAACATGAGGAATCAGACTATAAAACAAACCAACATGAGGATAAATCAGGCTATAAAACAAACAAACATGAGGATAAATCAGCTATAAAACAATCCAACATGAGGATAAATCAGCTATAAAACAAACAAACATGAGGATAAATCAGCTATAAAACAAACAAAAATGAGGATAAATCAGCTATAAAACAAACAAAAATGAGGATAAATCAGCTATAAAACAAACCAACATGAGGATAAATCAGACTATAAAACAAACCAACATGAGGATAAATCAGCTATAAAACAAACCAACATGAAAATAAATCATCTATAAAACAAACCAACATGAGGATAAATCAGGCTATAAAACAAACCAACATGAGGCCAAATCAGACTATAAAACAAACAAACATGAGGAATCAGACTATAATACAAACAAACATGAGGAATCAGACTATAAAACAAACAAACATGAGGAATCAGACTATAAAACAAACAAACATGAGGATAAATCAGCTATAAAACAAACAAACATGTAGATATATTGGATATAAAAAAACAAACATGAGGAATCAGACTATAAAACAAACAAACATGAGGAATCAGACTATAAAACAAACAAACATGAGGAATCAGACTATAAAACAAACCAACATGAGGATAAATCAGGCTATAAAACAAACAAACATGAGGATAAATCATGCTATAAAACAAACAAACATGAGGATAAATTGGATATAAAGCAAAAAACATGAGGAATTAGACTATAAAACAAACATAACATGAGGAATCAGACTATAAAACAAACAAACATGAGGAATCAGACTATAAAACAAACCAACATGAGGATAAATCAGGCTATAAAACAAACAAACATGAGGATAAATCAGCTATAAAACAATCCAACATGAGGATAAATCAGCTATAAAACAAACAAACATGAGGATAAATCAGCTATAAAACAAACAAAAATGAGGATAAATCAGCTATAAAACAAACAAAAATGAGGATAAATCAGCTATAAAACAAACAAACATGAGGATGAATCAGACTATAAAACAAACAAACATGAGGATAAATTGGATATAAAACAAACAAACATGAGGAATCAGACTATAAAACAAACAAACATGAGGAATCAGACTATAAAACAAACAAACATGAGGAATCAGACAATAAAACCAACCAACATGAGGAATCAGCTATAAAACAAAGAAACATGAGGATAAATCAGCTATAAAGCAAACAAAAATGAGGATAAATCAGCTATAAAGCAAACAAACATGAGGATAAATCAGACTATAAAACAAACAAACATGAGGATAAATCAGACTATAAAACAAACAAACATGAGGATAAATCAGCTATAAAACAAACAAACATGTAGATATATTGGATATAAAACAAACAAACATGAGGAATCAGACTATAAAACAAACCAACATGAGGAATCAGACTATAAAACAAACAAACATGAGGAATCAGACTATAAAACAAACAAACATGAGGAATCAGACTATAAAACAAACCAACATGAGGATAAATCAGGCTATAAAACAAACAAAAATGAGGATAAATCTGGCTATAAAACAAACCAACGTGAGGATAAATCAGCTATAAAACAAACCCACATGAGAATAAATCAGCTATAAAACAAAAAAACATGAGGATAAGTCACACTATAAAACAAACCAACATGAGGATAAATCAAACTATAAAACAAACCAACATGAGGATAAATCAGCTATAAAACAAACCAACATGAAAATAAATCATCTATAAAACAAACCAACATGAGGATAAATCAGGCTATAAAACAAACCAACATGAGGCCAAATCAGGCTATAAAACAAACAAACATGAGGATAAATCAGCTATGAAACAAACCAACATGAGGCCAAATCAGGCTATAAAACAAACCAACATGAGGATAAATCAGACTATAAAACAAACCAACATGAGGATAAATCAGCTATAAAACAAACCAACATGAGGCCAAATCAGGCTATAAAACAAACAAACATGAGGTTAAATCAGCTATAAAACAAACCAACATGAGGATAAATGAGGCTATAAAACAAACCAACATGAGGCTAAATCAGGCTATAAAACATACAAACATGAGGATAAATCAGACTATAAAACAAACAAACATGAGGATAAATCAGCTATAAAACAAAAAAACATGAGGATAAATCACACTATAAAACAAACCAAAATGAGGATAAGTCAGACTATAAAACAAACAAACATGAGGATAAATTAGACTATATAACAAACAAAAATGAGGATAAATCAGGCTATAAAACAAACCAACATGAGAATAAATCAGCTATAAAACAAAAAAACATGAGGATAAGTCACACTATAAAACAAACCAACATGAGGATAAATCAAACTATAAAACAAACCAACATGAGGATAAATCAGCTATAAAACAAACCAACATGAGGATAAATCAGCTATAAAACAAACCAACATGAGGATAAATCAGGCTATAAAACAAACCAACATGAGGCCAAATCAGACTATAAAACAAACAAACATGAGGAATCAGACTATAAAACAAACAAACATGAGGAATCAGACTATAAAACAAACAAACATGAGGAATCAGACTATAAAACAAACAAACATGAGGATAAATCAGCTATAAAACAAACAAACATGTAGATATATTGGATATAAAAAAACAAACATGAGGAATCAGACTATAAAACAAACAAACATGAGGAATCAGACTATAAAACAAACAAACATGAGGAATCAGACTATAAAACAAACGAACATGAGGATAAATCAGGCTATAAAACAAACAAACATGAGGATAAATCATGCTATAAAACAAACAAACATGAGGATGAATTGGATATAAAGCAAAAAACATGAGGAATTAGACTATAAAACAAACATAACATGAGGAATCAGACTATAAAACAAACAAACATGAGGAATCAGACTATAAAACAAACCAACATGAGGATAAATCAGGCTATAAAACAAACAAACATGAGGATAAATCAGCTATAAAACAATCCAACATGAGGATAAATCAGCTATAAAACAAACCAACATGAGGATAAATCAGCTATAAAACAAACAAAAATGAGGATAAATCAGCTATAAAACAAACAAAAATGAGGATAAATCAGCTATAAAACAAACAAACATGAGGATAAATCAGACTATAAAACAAACAAACATGAGGATAAATTGGATATAAAACAAACAAACATGAGGAATCAGACTATAAAACAAACAAACATGAGGAATCAGACTATAAAACAAACAAACATGAGGAATCAGACAATAAAACCAACCAACATGAGGAATCAGCTATAAAACAAAGAAACATGAGGATAAATCAGCTATAAAGCAAACAAAAATGAGGATAAATCAGCTATAAAGCAAACAAACATGAGGATAAATCAGACTATAAAACAAACAAACATGAGGATAAATCAGACTATAAAACAAACAAACATGAGGATAAATCAGCTATAAAACAAACAAACATGAGGATAAATCAGACTATAAAACAAACAAACATGAGGATAAATTGGATATAAAACAAACAAACATGAGGAATCAGACTATAAAACAAACAAACATGAGGAATCAGACTATAAAACAAACAAACATGAGGAATCAGACAATAAAACCAACCAACATGAGGAATCAGCTATAAAACAAAGAAACATGAGGATAAATCAGCTATAAAGCAAACAAAAATGAGGATAAATCAGCTATAAAGCAAACAAACATGAGGATAAATCAGACTATAAAACAAACAAACATGAGGATAAATCAGACTATAAAACAAACAAACATGAGGATAAATCAGCTATAAAACAAACAAACATGTAGATATATTGGATATAAAACAAACAAACATGAGGAATCAGACTATAAAACAAACAAAAATGAGGATAAATCAGGCTATAAAACAAACCAACGTGAGGATAAATCAGCTATAAAACAAACCAACATGAGAATAAATCAGCTATAAAACAAAAAAACATGAGGATAAGTCACACTATAAAACAAACCAACATGAGGATAAATCAAACTATAAAACAAACCAACATGAGGATAAATCAGCTATAAAACAAACCAACATGAAAATAAATCATCTATAAAACAAACCAACATGAGGATAAATCAGGCTATAAAACAAACCAACATGAGGCCAAATCAGGCTATAAAACAAACAAACATGAGGATAAATCAGCTATAAAACAAACAAACATGTAGATATATTGGATATAAAAAAACAAACATGAGGAATCAGACTATAAAACAAACAAACATGAGGAATCAGATTATAAAACAAACAAACATGAGGAATCAGACTATAAAACAAACAAACATGAGGATAAATCAGGCTATAAAACAAACAAACATGAGGATAAATCATGCTATAAAACAAACAAACATGAGGATAAATTGGATATAAAGCAAAAAACATGAGGAATTAGACTATAAAACAAACATAACATGAGGAATCGGACTATAAAACAAACAAACATGAGGAATCAGACTATAAAACAAACCAACATGAGGATAAATCAGGCTATAAAACAAACAAACATGAGGATAAATCAGCTATAAAACAATCCAACATGAGGATAAATCAGCTATAAAACAAACAAACATGAGGATAAATCAGCTATAAAACAAACAAAAATGAGGATAAATCAGCTATAAAACAAACAAAAATGAGGATAAATCAGCTATAAAACAAACAAACATGAGGATAAATCAGACTATAAAACAAACAAACATGAGGATAAATTGGATATAAAACAAACAAACATGAGGAATCAGACTATAAAACAAACAAACATGAGGAATCAGACTATAAAACAAACAAACATGAGGAATCAGACAATAAAACCAACCAACATGAGGAATCAGCTATAAAACAAAGAAACATGAGGATAAATCAGCTATAAAGCAAACAAACATGAGGATAAATCAGACTATAAAACAAACAAACATGAGGATAAATCAGACTATAAAACAAACAAACATGAGGATAAATCAGCTATATTACAAACAAACATGTAGATATATTGGATATAAAACAAACAAACATGAGGAATCAGACTATAAAACAAACCAACATGAGGATAAATCATGCTATAAAACAAACAAACATGAGGATAAATCAGGCTATAAAACAAACAAACATGAGGATAAATCATCCATAAAACAAACCAACATAAGGATAAATCAGACTATAAAACAAACAAAAATGAGGATAAATCAGGCTATAAAACAAACCAACGTGAGGATAAATCAGCTATAAAACAAACCCACATGAGAATAAATCAGCTATAAAACAAAAAAACATGAGGATAAGTCACACTATAAAACAAACCAACATGAGGATAAATCAAACTATAAAACAAACCAACATGAGGATAAATCAGCTATAAAACAAACCAACATGAAAATAAATCATCTATAAAACAAACCAACATGAGGATAAATCAGGCTATAAAACAAACCAACATGAGGCCAAATCAGGCTATAAAACAAACAAACATGAGGATAAATCAGCTATGAAACAAACCAACATGAGGCCAAATCAGGCTATAAAACAAACCAACATGAGGATAAATCAGACTATAAAACAAACCAACATGAGGATAAATGAGGCTATAAAACAAACCAACATGAGGCTAAATCAGGCTATAAAACATACAAACATGAGGATAAATCAGACTATAAAACAAACAAACATGAGGATAAATCAGCTATAAAACAAAAAAACATGAGGATAAATCACACTATAAAACAAACCAACATGAGGATAAGTCAGACTATAAAACAAACAAACATGAGGATAAATTAGACTATATAACAAACAAAAATGAGGATAAATCAGGCTATAAAACAAACCAACATGAGAATAAATCAGCTATAAAACAAAAAAACATGAGGATAAGTCACACTATAAAACAAACCAACATGAGGATAAATCAAACTATAAAACAAACCAACATGAGGATAAATCAGCTATAAAACAAACCAACATGAAAATAAATCATCTATAAAACAAACCAACATGAGGATAAATCAGGCTATAAAACAAACCAACATGAGGCCAAATCAGACTATAAAACAAACAAACATGAGGAATCAGACTATAAAACAAACAAACATGAGGAATCAGACTATAAAACAAACAAACATGAGGAATCAGACTATAAAACAAACCAACATGAGGATAAATCAGCTATAAAACAAACAAACATGTAGATATATTGGATATAAAAAAACAAACATGAGGAATCAGACTATAAAACAAACAAAAATGAGGATAAATCAGCTATAAAACAAACAAAAATGAGGATAAATCAGCTATAAAACAAAAAAACATGAGGATAAATCAGACTATAAAACAAACAAACATGAGGATAAATTGGATATAAAACAAACAAACATGAGGAATCAGACTATAAAACAAACAAACATGAGGAATCAGACTATAAAACAAACAAACATGAGGAATCAGACAATAAAACCAACCAACATGAGGAATCAGCTATAAAACAAAGAAACATGAGGATAAATCAGCTATAAAGCAAACAAACATGAGGATAAATCAGACTATAAAACAAACAAACATGAGGATAAATCAGACTATAAAACAAACAAACATGAGGATAAATCAGCTATATTACAAACAAACATGTAGATATATTGGATATAAAACAAACAAACATGAGGAATCAGACTATAAAACAAACCAACATGAGGATAAATCATGCTATAAAACAAACAAACATGAGGATAAATCAGGCTATAAAACAAACAAACATGAGGATAAATCATCCATAAAACAAACCAACATAAGGATAAATCAGACTATAAAACAAACAAAAATGAGGATAAATCAGGCTATAAAACAAACCAACGTGAGGATAAATCAGCTATAAAACAAACCCACATGAGAATAAATCAGCTATAAAACAAAAAAACATGAGGATAAGTCACACTATAAAACAAACCAACATGAGGATAAATCAAACTATAAAACAAACCAACATGAGGATAAATCAGCTATAAAACAAACCAACATGAAAATAAATCATCTATAAAACAAACCAACATGAGGATAAATCAGGCTATAAAACAAACCAACATGAGGCCAAATCAGGCTATAAAACAAACAAACATGAGGATAAATCAGCTATGAAACAAACCAACATGAGGCCAAATCAGGCTATAAAACAAACCAACATGAGGATAAATCAGACTATAAAACAAACCAACATGAGGATAAATGAGGCTATAAAACAAACCAACATGAGGCTAAATCAGGCTATAAAACATACAAACATGAGGATAAATCAGACTATAAAACAAACAAACATGAGGATAAATCAGCTATAAAACAAAAAAACATGAGGATAAATCACACTATAAAACAAACCAACATGAGGATAAGTCAGACTATAAAACAAACAAACATGAGGATAAATTAGACTATATAACAAACAAAAATGAGGATAAATCAGGCTATAAAACAAACCAACATGAGAATAAATCAGCTATAAAACAAAAAAACATGAGGATAAGTCACACTATAAAACAAACCAACATGAGGATAAATCAAACTATAAAACAAACCAACATGAGGATAAATCAGCTATAAAACAAACCAACATGAAAATAAATCATCTATAAAACAAACCAACATGAGGATAAATCAGGCTATAAAACAAACCAACATGAGGCCAAATCAGACTATAAAACAAACAAACATGAGGAATCAGACTATAAAACAAACAAACATGAGGAATCAGACTATAAAACAAACAAACATGAGGAATCAGACTATAAAACAAACCAACATGAGGATAAATCAGCTATAAAACAAACAAACATGTAGATATATTGGATATAAAAAAACAAACATGAGGAATCAGACTATAAAACAAACAAACATGAGGAATCAGACTATAAAACAAACAAACACGAGGAATCAGACTATAAAACAAACCAACATGAGGATAAATCAGGCTATAAAACAAACAAACATGAGGATAAATCATGCTATAAAACAAACAAACATGAGGATAAATTGGATATAAAGCAAAAAACATGAGGAATTAGACTATAAAACAAACATAACATGAGGAATCAGACTATAAAACAAACAAACATGAGGAATCAGACTATAAAACAAACCAACATGAGGATAAATCAGCTATAAAACAAACAAAAATGAGGATAAATCAGCTATAAAACAAACCAACATGAGGATAAATCAGACTATAAAACAAACCAACATGAGGATAAATCAGCTATAAAACAAACCAACATGAAAATAAATCATCTATAAAACAAACCAACATGAGGATAAATCAGGCTATAAAACAAACCAACATGAGGCCAAATCAGACTATAAAACAAACAAACATGAGGAATCAGACTATAATACAAACAAACATGAGGAATCAGACTATAAAACAAACAAACATGAGGAATCAGACTATAAAACAAACAAACATGAGGATAAATCAGCTATAAAACAAACAAACATGTAGATATATTGGATATAAAAAAACAAACATGAGGAATCAGACTATAAAACAAACAAACATGAGGAATCAGACTATAAAACAAACAAACATGAGGAATCAGACTATAAAACAAACCAACATGAGGATAAATCAGGCTATAAAACAAACAAACATGAGGATAAATCATGCTATAAAACAAACAAACATGAGGATAAATTGGATATAAAGCAAAAAACATGAGGAATTAGACTATAAAACAAACATAACATGAGGAATCAGACTATAAAACAAACAAACATGAGGAATCAGACTATAAAACAAACCAACATGAGGATAAATCAGGCTATAAAACAAACAAACATGAGGATAAATCAGCTATAAAACAATCCAACATGAGGATAAATCAGCTATAAAACAAACAAACATGAGGATAAATCAGCTATAAAACAAACAAAAATGAGGATAAATCAGCTATAAAACAAACAAAAATGAGGATAAATCAGCTATAAAACAAACAAACATGAGGATAAATCAGACTATAAAACAAACAAACATGAGGATAAATTGGATATAAAACAAACAAACATGAGGAATCAGACTATAAAACAAACAAACATGAGGAATCAGACTATAAAACAAACAAACATGAGGAATCAGACAATAAAACCAACCAACATGAGGAATCAGCTATAAAACAAAGAAACATGAGGATAAATCAGCTATAAAGCAAACAAAAATGAGGATAAATCAGCTATAAAGCAAACAAACATGAGGATAAATCAGACTATAAAACAAACAAACATGAGGATAAATCAGACTATAAAACAAACAAACATGAGGATAAATCAGCTATAAAACAAACAAACATGTAGATATATTGGATATAAAACAAACAAACATGAGGAATCAGACTATAAAACAAACAAACATGAGGAATCAGACTATAAAACAAACAAACATGAGGAATCAGACTATAAAACAAACCAACATGAGGATAAATCATGCTATAAAACAAACAAACATGAGGATAAATCAGGCTATAAAACAAACAAAAATGAGGATAAATCTGGCTATAAAACAAACCAACGTGAGGATAAATCAGCTATAAAACAAACCCACATGAGAATAAATCAGCTATAAAACAAAAAAACATGAGGATAAGTCACACTATAAAACAAACCAACATGAGGATAAATCAAACTATAAAACAAACCAACATGAGGATAAATCAGCTATAAAACAAACCAACATGAAAATAAATCATCTATAAAACAAACCAACATGAGGATAAATCAGGCTATAAAACAAACCAACATGAGGCCAAATCAGGCTATAAAACAAACAAACATGAGGATAAATCAGCTATGAAACAAACCAACATGAGGCCAAATCAGGCTATAAAACAAACCAACATGAGGATAAATCAGACTATAAAACAAACCAACATGAGGATAAATCAGCTATAAAACAAACCAACATGAGGCCAAATCAGGCTATAAAACAAACAAACATGAGGTTAAATCAGCTATAAAACAAACCAACATGAGGATAAATGAGGCTATAAAACAAACCAACATGAGGCTAAATCAGGCTATAAAACATACAAACATGAGGATAAATCAGACTATAAAACAAACAAACATGAGGATAAATCAGCTATAAAACAAAAAAACATGAGGATAAATCACACTATAAAACAAACCAACATGAGGATAAGTCAGACTATAAAACAAACAAACATGAGGATAAATTAGACTATATAACAAACAAAAATGAGGATAAATCAGGCTATAAAACAAACCAACATGAGAATAAATCAGCTATAAAACAAAAAAACATGAGGATAAGTCACACTATAAAACAAACCAACATGAGGATAAATCAAACTATAAAACAAACCAACATGAGGATAAATCAGCTATAAAACAAACCAACATGAAAATAAATCATCTATAAAACAAACCAACATGAGGATAAATCAGGCTATAAAACAAACCAACATGAGGCCAAATCAGACT